>NW_010729082.1:5276375-5391720 GCF_000365185.1 Nelumbo nucifera
AACCTCTCCAAAAGCCCTCCCAACTAGGCTACATAAGCTGCTAATTAATCACCCGATCAGTTCTCCATACACATTGTGTATGGGCCAAGAAAGGAGAAAGATGTCGAAGGTGAGAACCTGTTCTGATACCAAGTTGTAAAGCACACCTGCAGTAGTAATTCAGAAAGTATGGAAAAGAAAAAGAGAAAAAAGAAAAGAGAAAAAAAAGAAAAGAGAATAAAAAGAAAAAGAGAGAAATTTCTGCAGAAGTTTGTGGAAGGAAATGAGAGAAGAAGAGAAGGGAAGAGAGAAGAGAAGAGTTTGATCCTCTCTCTAGCCCCCCGGTTAGATCTTTTATTCTTTTAATTCTAATCTGAATACAATTCCCTGGACTACCCTTAATGGGGTGGCCAATAATAAAAATAACAAAAAGAGGCCCATAACTGAAAAAAGCACAAACATAACATAACTTAAGTGAAATAAAGAAGTTAAGGCCCATTTGGCCCATTCTCACTACAGACTCCAATTCTTTACATTCAATTTAGTTCATTGTCTTCTTCTCAATATGTTATCCTTGCTAATAGTGCCTTGTCTTGTGTGTCTGGAGTTGGACATGTTAGCCTCAATCAATTTAGTCCTTTGTCTTCAGGATTTTATGATATTTGAAGGGGTCAACTGGTATGGGTATCATATATAGAGATCATGGACAGTTAACTATGTTAGATATCACAGTAGTTTTGACCTTTCTCTTTCTTTAATAAGAACATTCTTGTCCTTAATTTTCATTAAATAGGGGTATTTATGTAATTCTCACTTGTTCAGTCACTTCTTTCACCCCTAATCTGTCTTCTTTATTTCTCTCTTTCTTTTTTATTTTATTTCTCTTCCTCTTGTTATTCTGACCTTATTAGAGCAACCTTTTTAGCTTTTAATTTTTGCGTGGTTGAGCACAAATTAGTCTTTTCCTTTTCTTTTTCCCTTAATGCAGTCATTTAATGACTAGATTCCTTATTGTAGTTTTCTCATATTCATTTCATTATTTCCAACTTATGGTTGGTTCTTATCTCCAATGAAAAGTTGAATCACATCTCCCAAGGATATATAGTTATATTTCAGAACATAGACTTATGGTATTGTTTCATTTTGTTCTTTCAGATCCTCGTGATGACCTTGGCGGGATGGATGTTGCAAGAAAGGTTTGGTTATTTTTTAACTAATAGATGCTAAAGCTAGTTTAAGCTCCTTGGTGTTCTCAATTCCTCCATCTGTAAAAATATTAGAATGGATGAAACATATCTGCAAATAGGTCATACATCTGTGCTGCCAATGATGTAACTGTGTACATAATGCACTATTTGGAATTGGATTATTAGCAAAACAGATAATTTTACAACAAAACTTTGTATTCTTTTGAACAAGGATTAAAAATTAGATGTCTACTAAAACTTAATTATCTACTTATTTAATTAAAAAGTCAAAATTTCTTTTGAAGGCAAATCAAGGCAATTTTCAATATGAACTGTTTGATTCTTATTGTCCTCACTGTCTGGTATCTATGTTTGTCAAAACAGGCTCTGATCCTTGCTCGACTTCTTGGGGCACGGCTTAACTTGGATGACATTAAGGTTACTATTGAATTGCATTTCCTTAATTTCTAGTGTACAACAGGATAATTGATATTGTTCATGTTCAACTCCTTTTTATTAAATAAATTGACTATTTTTTATTTATATTTATATCTATCAAAAAAGAAATTATGATTTATATGTAAGCTTATTTGAACATAACAGGATTCTCATTTCATGTCCATTTTTCTCAGGTTGAAAGCTTGTACCCTGCTGAAATGGGTCCTGATAAAATGTCTTTGGAGGACTTCTTGTCCAGTGGACTTTCCTCGCTCGATGAGGGTATTGATGAAAGAGTTAAAGTGGCTTCCTCAAAAGGGAATGTGCTCCGTTATGTCTGTGTTATTGATGGGTCAAGGTATTTTAAAATTTTATTTGACTCCAAGATACCTAGATATGGATATTGATGTGTTGTAAATTTGTAATATTATACTTACAGGTTTATTTATTATTTTACTATTGCGATACTATACTTGTAGTTTTTTTTTGCTGTTTATTATACAAATGAGAATAGACTGACAAGAAAATGCTCTGCTTGTACGGTTCTTCTTCTCATTTCTTTTCTCTCTTCTTACTTCTTTTTCCTTTAAACAGACCAAAATCAATCAAATTTGGTATCAGAGAAATACAAGGGAAGGAGTTCTTCCTGATTCATGTGTTTGAGGTTTTCTAATGTTAGCAGACCATACAAATGATGTCAGCAGTCATTTGGTTGACATGAAACAACAACTAGGATAAAAAAATAAAAAAACATTGTGGTAATGGCATATCTGATCAGTTCTATATAACCATATATAGCCTGTATCTGGTTTTTGTGATTTTGTTGGAGGAAATTGTGTACTGGAAGAACAAAAGCAATTTGTAGTTTCTCTTTCTAGTGTAGAGGATGCGTATAGGGTGATCTCCTGTGGACTTTTATAAGCCTTATGGCTGAGGTCTTTACTTGAGGAGTTAGGGGTTGTTTGGAGGAAGCCTCTTGTGTCATATTGCAATAATTAAACAGATGAGGTGGATGATCATTTTTTTCGTGAGCTGGTTGTTTTGGAAGAGGTGTCTTCCATATGTGAAGATGTATCAGCAGGTGGCTGATTTTTTTTTACCAAAGGTGTGCCAGACTCAGCTATAGAATATATGGACATCTAGTCTCATCTTTTTTTTGCAGAGCAGTAACAGTAATTTTATTAACAGAAAAAAAATTACAAAAAGGAGGTGATAAGATGGCACCTCTACAAACATAGCAACTAAAAACCAATAGAAGCATACTAATGGCTGTTACAATTCTGGATTTCAGGTACATTCCAAAAATTCTCCCCCAAACCTGATCTACTAATCAGATCAAACTCAGGGAGCACCAGAACCCAATCTGAGACAAAATGTCCTACTGAGGCCACCAACGCCTTGATATTTTTGGATTTGTCTTCAAACAGTTTCCTGTTCCTCTTGTTCCAAATGACCCAACACACAGCAAAAGGGATACAACTCCAGACTATTCTTGCTATAAAATCTTTTGTTATTACTATAGTCTGCCACCTAAGCAGGGGCACATATGTAATTTTTTCCTTCATTATATCGGACTAACTCAGAACCCACGACCTATTCTCCTCTCTTATTGTTTCGCCTGTCTCTCTCTCTTCTTTCTTTTCCTGCTTTTTCTCTTCTAGAAACTTTCTGCTGGTATACTTGATTGTTTATTGCTGAAACCTAGAATGACTCCTGAGATTATTAAATGGGAACCATGACAAGACTTGGTCTATATCATAGGGACATCTAAGGGAGATAATCTTGTACTGGTATTAATTTTTGATGGAATAAAAGTTGATAGACAGTTTTCATGTGGACAGTTTTCTTGAGAAGATACTTACCATTGATCACCTTTGAAAGGTGAGAACCCAGAGAATGAATATAGACTTCGTAATTTGCAAGAAGAATTGGTGGTTTTATTTACAAAATACTCGTATTCATCTTGCTAGAACTCCTCCTAGGAGCTCTAAGACTGCTCTAGAGAATTTTCGAAGTTGGAATACTTATGCAGATGTAGAAGCAAGGAAATAATTCATGGGGAAAAACCAGTTTTCCAATTCCTACATCAATTTCAGAATTTTTGGGTTATGGGATATTGTTAGTTGGTATTGTTTCAGTTTTTTTTTTTTATATTTATTTTCTAGTTGTTGGTGTCTTAAGAACATGGTTCTGTTTTATAGATTTTTTTACTGTTTCAAAATTACCATTTATGGTAACTCTTGGACCTACTATTTGTAGTAATTCTTGTAATTACTATTTTTAGTCAATGTTTTGAAAGTTGTAATTGTATCGTAAATTGTAAGATTATTTCTGTTTTTACAAACTTGTCAACAAAAACTAAATATAGTTATATTTGAAAGCTAAAATATATAGGAAAGTGACTGTACATTATTTTTAATTTGTATCTACCATATATGTACCTAAAATGATAGAATTTACCACTTATACAATAAAATCCGAAGATATCAAGTTTAACTTGAAAGTCAAATAAATCTACAATGGCTCTTTAAGCTACATATGATGGAAAATAAACTCAACTTCTAGTCTTAAATAACGAAATAACATAAATATATTATTTTCTTGTAAGGGCTTTAAAAAGTCTCCCTTGACAAAACTGAATATAAATAAAAAACATGCCAAAGTAGAGAAATAATTCATAATTGAATTTATTTGAACCTCAGTGAATTGTGGAAATCGTATAAATTCGAAGATTTATGAACCAATTGTAGGATTAAAATGAGAATTGCAAGATTTTTGCAGAAAAGGATTCATACATAAGATTAGAATCAAAACCTTTGGGATTCTTGATTCAAATCATGAATCGTATTGTAAATCGTAAGACAAGGGATGGGTGTTTGGAATTTGGACCTTGTTGCAGATTGTCTCTCTGATGGTATTATTGATATTATTAAGACAAGAAGCACCCAATTGTCATATAGAGATGATAAGATCACGTGGATGCATAATAATGATAATAGATTAACTCTTAAATCTGCATTTAATGTAATTTGGCGTCATAAAGATAAAAATAGTGTTTATAAATTTGTTAGGAAAAATATTGTTCCTACCAAGATATCTTACTTTTGCTGTTGATGGAGAGTGCTGAAAAGAAGAATAGTTGTTGATGCAGAAATTCAGAGAATTGGTGTTCTTTTTTACTCAAGGTACTAGGCTTTCAATATATTACCTTGGAGTCTATAGGTGTGTGCTTGAAGGAACCTGTATAAGGTAACCAGTTTGAGATGGTGGTTGATGTATGTCCTCTTTTTATCATTTGGAAAATCTGGAAAGAGCGCAATAGGAGAAAATGAGAAGGGAAATTTTGTTGCTCCCAGCAAGTCATTTGACGAGTAATAATATGGGGGCAGCAGCTTCTCTATCATATCTTCTTTTCTTAAGGAAATGAACTGGCATGAGAAGCTGTCCATCCAAAGTCTGGGAATTCACATAAGAAGTTAAGCATGCAAAGGTCAGACTGGTTTACATTGAGCCTCCTGCTCTCGTGTTTGTTAAGGGGTGATGGTGGTAATTTCGTTCTGCCTCGTTCCATTAATATGGTGTCATTAAAACCTTGGCGGCTGAAGCTTTTGCTTTGCATGATGGCCTACACCTTGTTAAGGCTTTGGATTTGACTAGTCTTATCTTTTTTGATTCTAGAGTTTTGACTAGAGTCTATCTTTTCCTCCCACTCTTTGGTGTTAGTGGTCTGATGCAGTGGAATTAAGGCAGTGCATCCACTTTGAATTGAAGCATACCCTGCATGAAGGTCATTAAGCAACTGATTCACTTGCTAACCTGGGTCATGATAGCCATTTTTCAGCTTTCTTTGGCTCTCTCACCAACTTGTCTTGTAATGTTGTTCAGAACCTTTGACAGAACAAGTTGGGCATTCCTTTCGTTTGATCTGATTGAGATCTTTGTTTTACACTTCTTCCTTAATCCCTGGATGCTTCTTTGTTTATTTATTATGAGTTGGGGACTTTGGTGTATAGTTTTTTCTTGAGGGGTAAGGCTTTCTATGCCCCCCTTCATAGTTTTTTTTTTTTTTTTCATTAAAAAAAAAACTATGGAGGCTGCCCCTCCACCAGGAGTAAAAGTTTGGAGTCCAAAAAAATAAAAAAAAAATCAAGTTTTTTGTAATGCAATTGGTAGTGCCTGCCGATATGAAGAACCTCGTTCAAGTTTGTGCTGCAAGGGGCTTTTCAAGAATTGGAATAGTTTCATAGAATCTGTTGCACTTTCACCATTTTCTATTGCTTGTAGAAGGGAAGATTTTTAGGGATAAGAGAGGGAAATCCAGGACCTTCAGGGATTGAAGGCATTTTTAGGGATAAGAGAGTGAATATTGTGGCACCATTTTCAGCACCTATTGGAGTAGGAGATTCTTTAAGAGTGGTGGTCAGTTTTTATGGAACGGTTGAAAAGAGCAAGAATGATGAATGTAAATAAGCTAATTATTGATGGAGACTCTAAGTTGGTGACGGAGTGGTTGCAGAGTGGGGAGGCAATCCTATGGCAGTACAGAAATGAGCTAAAAAAGTTCTTATGGTAGACTAGGGAGATGAAGTGAGACTTCAACGGGTTCAATGGACAGCCAACAGCATGGCTGATGAACTAGCCAAGCAAGGGGTGGGGAGGGAGCAAATCTTTTGGGGACAATTGTAAGTGAAGTTGTATAGGGAGATAAAAACTTGTCATCTCTTCCACTAATGCTTGTAATTTGTAATTCTTAATTTGCATTAATAAAATGCTCAGTTATTGATAAGAAAAAGGAGTCTCTAGTTGAATGTCTCATAGAAAAAATTGAGCATGGCTTTCTGGTTTTCTATCCCAGTAGATTCCAAGATCTTACTTTTTCCAACTTTTCTAACAGTTTGTAAGCTGCAATATTTCCAAATCTAAATTCTATAAATGGGTCTTATACTTGCCATTTCATGCTTGGAATAGGGATGATTCCCCCCCCCCAGTAATCTCTATTTTGTTCTACTCAAGGTTTTTGAACTGCCATTGACCCGGATGGTTGAACTGTTGACCGTTTGACCTGGGCAGCAGTTAATAGTTTGAAATTAAAATTAATTTAATAGAAAAATAAAATAAATAAAAAGACATTTCAGTTCATACTTTCTTTACTGAGTCTTCTTTCTTGAGAGAAAACTCAACTCTCAATGACTCAGGACATCTGCAGCAGCGATCCAGGGCTATGGCCAAGGTGACTATCAACTGCCTCTGTCTCTTGTGCGGTTACAGTGATGAGCCAAGGCTGCCATTTATAGTGATGAGCAAAGGCGACCATCAACTCCCTTTATGGCTTGATCTCTTCCACCAGTGATGCCATTTGAAACGGAAAATATTTTGATCCCTTTTTTTATTTCCTATGATGGTTGGAAAGTAAAATTTCCAGTATTTGACATGGAAACAAAGGCAACCATCACCTATTTTTGGTATGCAAGAGGAATGAGAGGTAAAAGCTTCAAAAGGGTGGATTGGTCATCTAAGTAAAACCATCAATCACTTTGTCCTGTTTTTCTTTTTTTAATTCTCTTTCTTTAATATAAAATATAAATAAATAAATGAAAGGTACCTAGCATTTTCCAAATTCATCATAGGTCTTAAAAGTTTGACTGAACCTGTACAGCATAATGTTGGCAGAACATAGCTGTTATTATTAAAAAAATATATAATGGTAGCTATTTTCTAAATAAAAGGAAAGGTGCACAGCATTTTCCAAATTCATCATACGTCAAAGAAATGTGACTGGGTCAGTACTAAACAGCAATGTTTGCACATTATAACTGTTATATTAAAAAAAAACAAAGGAAACTACTTTCTAAATATTAGATATTTTATAACTATATTTATGACATCACGGGTCCTGTTCAACCCGAACACTTGAACTGCTAACCTGGAAACTGGAGGCCAAAGTGGTTCAATTTCCAGGTTGGTTTTTAATACCTTGGTTCTAAGTTATTTTTCCGTTGGTTCTTAATCATTCTGTTTTGTTTCTATTCCATTTTCTGCCATGTAGTGGTGACATTCTTCTCTTTTAGCAGGTGTCATGTTGGCATTCAAGAGCTTCCAAAAGATTCTCCTTTGGGGAGATTGAAAGGAAGTGACAATGTGGTATGCTCATTAATTCATTTGAATGTTTCTAATAATCATGCCATAGTAAATCTGTTTGTAAAGTCTTCCAATAAAATGTGCAAAACAATCTTTTCATAAATTGAATTCATGAATTGTTCATATTAAAGATCATGGAAAATCCATTTAGAGCAGGCGTACATGTCACTTTGAATTGGATCTCCTGTCAGCAAGCTCAATTTTGTTTTGCATAACAAATTTTATTATTTATTAATATTAAATAAGAGAAATGCAAAAAAGTGGATGTTGAGAATTCATCCATAGGTATTATGCAAAAAGAACTTCTCATATAATATCAGAAAATAAAGAAGAATAATAAATGATGACAAATGCTGATTTGGAGAGAGTAAGATGTGAGTGTGTGCCTTTATCACTAGCATTTGTTTGACTCTCTGATTGATACATCAAATTAGATAACTACCCGACTATAAACAGCAACAAAGTACATGATGAATTTAACTGGCTTCCATGAAATCATGGTCTTCCCACTTCCATTTCGACACTGTTATTGCTCCCCTCCAAGGTGGTCATAAATGTCAATCATGCCCAGTTTTCTTACATTATGATTCAGCTTCAATTTGACAGCTCCTTTTATAAAGGTATCTACCAACTTGATCAGATGCTACAAAACAAAGGCGGACTTGATCAGATGCTACCAACTTGATACACCTTGATATGCTTAGTCCTATTATGCTAAATTGGATTGTATGCAATATTAATTGATGTTTGACTATACAGTACAAAATCATAAATCTATCATATTCAACTCGCAACTCTTTCAACAATGCCCAAACCTACAAAGTCTCTAGGATACCTTGAGCCATAGTTTTGTTTTCAGCCTCTAAACTAGTTTGAGCCACAATAGACTATCCCTTGCTCCTGCATGACACTAGATTTCCACCAATAAGAGTACAATTTGTAGAGGTGGAGCATCTTCATCATTGATCCAACCCAGTCTACATATGTGAATGCCTCATTCTTCATGTCAGAATCTCTCTGCTAAGCTTCCTCTTTTAAGTTAAGATTCTCTATAGCAACCAAATGGACATCTATAACAGTATGCATGAATTGGCTCACCACACTGACTGCATAAGAAATGTTAGGTAGAGTCATGCATATAAAAGCCTGCCAATTAGACACCAAAACATCCTTTTATCTTCAAGTGGTTTTCCTGTTGAACAAAACAACTTGTAATTTGGACCAATGGTTTTATTAGCTGCCTTAACTCCTAACTTCCTTGTTTCTGTTAACAAGTCCAAGATATTTTCTTTGTGAGATAAATATGCCATGCTTTGATCTGGCTACTTCCATGACAAGGAAATATTGAAGCTCCCCGTCTCCTAAGTCTTTAATATCAAACTTACAAACAGAAATTGCTTGAACTTCTCTATCTGTGAAATGTTGTCTCTACTATATCATCAACATATACACTGAAAACCGTAAGCAATGGATCCCCCCTATTGTAACTTGTGTATTAGTGATGCAAGGATAAACTAGTCACTTTGCTCCATTATGCTCATTCATTCTAATAAAATAATCAGTGGGTATTGCCACTCATACCTTTTGTCTCTCTCAATTTCGTGTCTCTTCCCTCTTTACTCTCTATTCCTATGGCTGACATTCTGACATGGTAACAGAGCAGGTTCAACTATAGATCTAATTGATCTCACGTTCTTGATCTTCTATTGTTTCTACTGTGCTGGTGAGTGGTGATTAAAACAAGGCAGATCTAAGACTTCTCTTGGACTGATGGAAAACAACAAATTTCTTTTCTCTATTTTTTTTTTTCCTTTGTCATAGAACCAAGGATATTTCTTGTGGGAGTTGAGACCTATAATGGAGGTCTAAGGACCTTTTTGGAAATGTTTGATCTGATTATCAGTTCATACGGTGTATAGCAGTTTCTTTGTGGCTGAATACACGAGGGTATCCCTGAAAAGTAGAAGGTGAGACTTTAGTCTCTACAACAATCATTCATGCTCATGTATTTACAGACCAGAGAAAACTAAGAAGTCTTCCATGGTTTGACTGGAGGTAATGTTTGTGCAGACCATTCCATATCCAGCAGTAAACTGAAATGTCTTTCTCTTTGGTGGACAGATTTATGGACAACTGATTAGTGTTTAATGCTTTGACAGAAATGTATTTGCTAGTTGTTGGTACTCAATGGTGGTTTGTTTTGACTGGTATAATACTTATTACTGCATGTGCTTTATTTTGGAACTTGTTGAGTGATTGATGTGAATGATATTGTGCCTACCTAACAAGTAATGTTATGTGGAAAATGTGGATTTTCCGATTTCTAGTCCTCCTGAGTGATTGAATTACTTGGAATGGTCCAAGTGCACGTGTTTTGTTTTGAAACTTGTTGAGTGATTGATGTGAATGATATTGTGCCTACCAACATTACTTGTTATAGCTTGAGCTACTAGAGTTATAAAAAGTAATGTTGTGGAAAGTGTGGACTTTCCAATTTCTATCCCTCCTCTTGATGGATTGAATTACTTGGAATGGTCCAAGGATGTTAAGTTATTTGTGGGAGGAAGAGGAAAACTTGGGTACTTAATTAGTAGGATTGCTGAACCCCATGGTAGTAGCCCCCTGCACATGAAAATAACTATGTCTTAAAGAGTATACAATTGATAGATCTGTAGTCCTTGATGTGTTTGTTAATGAATTGAGTAGACCACACCAAGAAGAGAGATGAAAGGAGACAAGAGCAATGTGACAATAGAGCAATGTGAAAATTGAGAGAATTGTGGGGAAGCAATAGATGCGATTCCAAGAGTGTTAGGCACTTAGGTGGTGTGGGAAGTAGAGTTGCAGACATGGAGAGCAGAGGCTTTGTGGAGATTGCACGATGGAGGAAGTCCTTGAGAATAGAAGCTAAAGATTTTCTCTTCGAGGAGTTGAAGATTAAGGGACACTCTAGCCTAAAGATTCGGGAAATGACAAAGGCTATGGTCTTGGTTCAAGGACAGGTGATGATTGAATGGCTGATGGAGTTTGTGTTGGAGGCAGCAAATAGAGGAAAAAAACCAAGTAGGCAGGAATGGTCCTTGGAGACAGGAAGAAGTTACCTGCTGGAGTGTAAAAGAAACTCAAAAGGTTCATACATCTCTTTGTCTGAATTTTTTGCTAAAGGTAAGAAGCAAATGGTCTGCTTTCCTCAAGGAAAAAATGGTCAAGGATGGAAGGAGGTTGCCACAGTGTTAAAGACTAATGCTGAGGTGCAAAAGAAGGATATTTTTGTTATGGCACACTGTCAGAGCCTCCCCACAATGACTGTCAATGTAAGGAAAGAATGTTGGGAGGACATGTTGGTGCTAGAGGCCAATAGTCCAATCTTGGAGTGGAGGAAAGTTGCTGATCTGTTAATACAAAAATTGAACCTGAGAACCACCTTTATCCTGACCCCCTTTAACAGTTTTAAGGTTTTTACTTGATCCTGTTGAAAATATGATTGAAGTTAAAGCTCTGAGCTTTCAGGATGCATTAGGTTCTTTTACTTTGTTTAAGTGGTCTCCTTCGTCGAACTCCAAGTTCTTCTCAGGAAGATGGTGTGATTATTCAAGTGATTGGGCTGCCTTTCCACCTGTGGAATCATGAGATAGCAGCCTCCATTGCAATGTTATGTGGTGCCCGTCTTGATGGAGAGTTTTGGGGAGACCTATGGTCGGCAGCCTTGTTGTTGAGTGGAGTTAAGCCTGAAGATATACCCAGAAAGATAAGTATTAATGTTGAAGGGGTTTTTCATCCGGTGTGGTTGGCCTCCTCCATTGAAGCTAGTCTATGGAGGGAGGCTTGATAGGTTGAGGATGAAAGGAAAGAATGGCTAGAGCTGTGTGGCAAGTTGGGGGTAGGGCACTCAGAGAAAGTTAAGACTTTCACAAATTTGGATAGGCAGCCATTAGGACTGTCTAAAGGTTTCGGCAGACAGGAAGGTCAAAATGGCAAAGGTCAAGGAACAGAGCTGGGAGGTCAACTATGTGGAGAGCAAGTTTTCAGTAGGGAGGGCGGTAAATCTTGTACTCAGGTGGTAAAAGGAGGTGAAATCTCTGATTCAAAATCAAGTTACAGAAGGAAGGTTAAGGAATCAGACCGGGTTGAACCAAAAAAGGGTGAACCTGATTTCGGGGTAAGGGGCACTGAGCGTAACTTTGTGAAGACTCACGTGCCAAAGCTTATTAGCTCGAGTGCGCCTCAAAATTTTGATGGGCCTGCTCAAAGAACAAAAGGTGGGCCGCAAATCAAGTTGGCCCAAGCCAAGGCTCAGGTAAGTGGGTCACGTGACTCACTTAAGTCACACACGCCTGGGAAGGGGAGAGCTCCAATAGATGGTAGGAATCGTCTATCGGCCCCGACCTACCTGCAATAGGTTCCGGCCAAGAGGTCAAATATTCTTTCTCCGGACAGGCGGAACCCCAGAAGCATGAAACGACGAGATTTTGAGCTTCTTGAAGACAATGAAGACACAAATGAAGAAGGTGGCGATGATGAAGATTCGACTGATACAACGAGTTTGGGAAGTATTGATTTGCAAGAAAACGTGGATATGTTACAGGAAGGAAGCTTCAATACCGAGGTTCCATTCTTAGAAGGAATCTCTCAAGAGGAAGAAGGGGAGATGAGGAGGATAGAAGGTACGACTTCAGACGTTGAGCTTATCACACCCCCCTTCCATGAGGGAGCAACTACAACCTCTCAGAACACAAACAGAGTTGGTATAAAGGCACAAAAATTTCCGGTGGACTATGAAGATAGGCCAGAAAGGAAGGAACAGGAACAAGCTTCTCTGGTGGCACGACTTGACAAAGGTGAAAATTTAACTTAACCATCTCACTGCAAATGCCAACTAAGGGGACAGACTTGGCACTACCTGTAATTTCTCAGATGCAAGCCTCATTTCTTCTTCATTCTCCTACTCTGCGATCAGGTATGGGTGTCCATTCGGTTTCGGTTACTGATATGTGTGTTCAGCCTGTCACAGATACTCTAAATTCCCATTCTGAAGGAGCAAATTTGGTGGCTAAAGGAAGGGATGAAGGTGTCGGTGGAAATCATGAACATAAGAAGAAGGAAGAATTAAATTGTTATAAAGGTGTGGGGGAGGAGGTGGAGAGAATATGGAAGCTAATATGTACAGAATGTGAGGAAATAAGATTGAAGGAAGATTACTTGGAAAGGAATTTTCAGAAGAAGGGACTGCCTAGTGAGGAAGGAGAGGGGGTTGAAATAGAAGGCGATAATAGGACAAAATTGAATTCTAAAATAGGAAGAGATTATCAAAAGGTTGACCTTGGGGTGGGGAAAGAAGTAGTTCAAACATACCATAGGAAAC
Organism: Nelumbo nucifera; assembly: GCF_000365185.1. The sequence continues at coordinate 5,289,480 of NW_010729082.1, forward strand.
CTGAGAAAAAAAAAGAGGAGAAAAAGGAGCATAGAAAGAAGAAAAGGACTGAGGTGCAACGACTAATATCTGACATTGAGGCTGATATTGAGTTTAGCGGAGGGGGAGAGAGGAGGAAGAACTCTAGGTGAGGAGTTGACTTCAGGAGGGACTTTATTGAAAGTGTGACCATGAGGATTATCAGTTGGAATGTGAGAGGTTTGGGAAGTGCTAGGAAAAGGAGGGTTATAAAGGATTTATTCACAAGAGAGAAGCTTGACATTGTGATGGTGCAAGAGACGAAGCTCTCTGAACTGGATGGAAGATGGATAAGAGGCTTTTGGAGGATTAGGTGTGTTAGTTGGTCCTCGGCTCCATCTTGGGGTGCCTCGGGAGGAATTGTCATCGTCTGGAAGAATGGGGTAGTGGAGGAGCTAGTGGATAGATACCCTGTCTCCATTAAATTCAAGAATGTAGAGGATGGGTTTTATTGTGTGCTTACCAATGTGTACGGCCCTAGTACCTGCAGAGAAGGAAATGAATTGTGGGAGGAATTGTATGCAATTCGGGGTTTATGGGATGGACCTTGGTGTTTGGGAGGGGATTTTAATGTCACAAGGTACTCAAAGGAATCTAGCAATCATGCCCAGTCAATTACAACAAGCATGAGGGAATTTAATGGGTTTATAGAAGATTGTGAGCTAAAAGAAATTCAATTGCTGCAAGCTAGATTCACCTAGTCTAACTTTCAAGATAATCCACTTTGTTCAAAGCTGGATAGGTTTCTGTTCAACCTAGAATGGGAAAACTACTGGGGGAACTTGGACTCTAGAGCGTTGCCTATGGTCACATCAGACCATTGTCCCATCAAGATTGGTGTGGAATCCCTAGTTAGTGGACCTAAACCATTTAGGTTTGAGAATATGTGGTTAACTCATCCTGGTTTTGAAAGCATAGTGAAGGATTGCTGGAACAAGGAGTTAAGGGGAATAAAGTGGAAAGGAATCAAATTTCATCAGGAGTAAGAGACTGAGAGTCAAATTGAAGGAGTGGAATAAAGATCATTTTGGTAGGGTAGAGGAACAAAAGTTGAGCCTGGTCACACAAATTGAAAAATTGGATGAAAAGGAAGCCCAAGGGTTGTTGAGGGAGCAAGATAGAGAATCAAGAAGGCAATTGAAGAAGGGCCTAGAAGAGGTTCTACTCAAAGAAGAGATTTGCTGGAGGTAGAAGTCAAGGCACAAGTGGATTAAGGAGGGGGATGGGAATACTAGGTTCTTTCATGAGTTGGCAAATGGTAGGAGGAAGAACTTAGTGGCTAGACTAGAACTAGAAGGGCAAGTAATTACCAATTAAGAGGATATAGCTAGGACCTTTGTAGATCATTTTAAATCCATCTATAGTAGGTCTTTGAATGAGAGGGTGCGTTTGGAATGGTCGAGATTAGAGGGAGAAAAAGCAAGGTGGTTAGAAAGGAATATTGATGAAGAGGAGATTAGGAGGGCAATGTTTATGATGGATAGAGCTAAGGCGCCAAGTCACGACGGATTTACTGTGGCTTTCTACCAAGATTGCTGGGACATTTTGAAAGAGGATTTGTATGCTGCTGTTGAGGAATTTCTAGAGAATCATATAGTAAGTCCGGGAGTCAATGCCACTTTCTTGGCCTTAGTCCCTAAGAAATCAGAAGCTATCCAACCTAAGGATTTCAAGCCAATTAGTTTGGTAACTAGCATTTATAAAATCTTGGCTAAGGTGTCGTCTTTGAGGCTTAAAGCAATTCTCCCGTCCTTAATAAGCCAAGCCCAAGGAGCCTTTGTACAAGGGAGACAGATAGCAGATCAGATCCTAATTGCTAATGAGTGTGTGGAGGATATGAGAAGATCTAAAAGAAAAGGCTTTGTCTGTAAGTTGGATCTAGAAAAGGCCTATGATTTGGTGGACTGACACTTCTTGGTAGAAGTATTGAGAAATTGTGGATTCAGGAATAAGTGGTGTAGTTGGATTTTTGGATGTATCAGTTCCTGCCATTACTCTGTCTTGGTTAATGGAATGGTGAAGGACTTCTTCCTAGCCTGTAGAGGTATCAGGCAAGGAGACCCTCTATAGCAGAGGTGCTTAGTAGAATGATCTCAAAGGCTGATAGAGAAGATGTGATTAAAGGGTGGAGAATAGGGAGGGATGGTATTCCGGTCACCCATCTCCAATTTGCAGATGATATTCTGATTTTCTGTGACGGGGATGATATTGAGAGAGTGAGGAACCTCAAGGAATTGGTTAAAAGCTTTGAGAGATTATCAAATTTGAGTGTCAACTTCGAAAAGAGTTGTGTTGTTTGTGTTAACTTGGAGGATAGGGAGGTGGAGTTTATAGCAAGAAGTTTGGGTCGTTCTATCTTGTCCTGGCCTATGACTTACTTGGGGCTTCTGTTAGGGGCAAACCCTAGGGAGAGTAGTTTTTGGTGTCCAGTGGTAGAGAGATTCCAAAAGAAGTTAACTTCGTGGAGGAAAAACTACTTATCCTTGGGGGTAGAATCACGTTGATAAGAGCCACACTTGCTAACTTACTAACCTATTTCCTGTCTGTGTTTAGGATACCACCTAGGGAAGCTAAGAAGCTAGAGAAGTTGATGAGAGACTTTCTTTGGGAGCCGGGGGAGAGTAAAAAGGATCACTTGATAAAATGGGAGGTGGTTTGCCGAAATAATGAGGAAGGGGGATTGGGGTTAGGGAATTTAATTAAAAAAAATAAAGCATTGCTGGGGAAGTGGCTATGGAGGTGGCCAGTGGAGAGAGAGAGAGACTTTGGCATGAGGTGGTGGGCAGTATTCATGGCCGCTCAGTATCACGGCAGGCAACCTTGGCAACACCTTGGAAAGCTATTCATGGCATTCATCAATTCCTCAGTTTTGTTAGGTATGATGTTTGCAATGGTAACTCAGTCCTATTTTGGGAGGATACTTGGGTGGGAGAGGTTCCATTGAAGGACCTTTTCCCTTCTTTGTTCTCTGTTTCAAGGTACAAAAAGCATGTTGTGTCAAAGTTTTTTTCCATTATGAATAACCCATTAACACCAAATTGGGACTTTGGGTTTCGTAGAGGTTTAAGGGAAGAGGAGATTGTGTCTCTCACAAATCTGCTAAGTCTACTTCATACAGTATGTTTGGACCCTTCTGAACCTGATATTCGGATTTGGACACCCCAGCGGAATGGATCCTTTTCATGCGCTTCTTTCTTTAAATCCATTACTCAGTCTACCCCCAACCAGCCTTTCCCTTTTAAGGAAATTTGGTGCAAGTCTGTTCCCCCTAAGGTTTTGGCTTTTTGCTGGGAAGTGTATTATAGGAAAATAAACACCTTTGACACTCTACAAAAGAGAAGACCTTTTCTCTGTCTCTCACCTTCCTGGTGTATTCTTTGCAGGTCACATGGTGAGGACTGTAACCATATACTGATATCTTGTTCATTTACTGCAGAGTTATGGGAGTGGCTCTTCTCTTTGTCTGGGTGCAGGTTGGTTAGGCCATCTGATGTAAGTTTGTTCTTTGATCCTGCTTTCTTCCCTTGGCGGCACAGAAGAGGAAGAATTATGTGGAGGTGTGCAAGAGCAGCACTGATTTGGTCCGTGTGGGAAGAAAGGAATGCCAGAATTTTCCAAGAGAAGGAGAGAAGCCCAGAAGAGATGGACTGCATTCTAAATAGGGTGATCTTTTGGCTAAAATAACTGGATCTATTCCATCAATTCTCATTCAATGATGTGTGGAAGAATTGGTTAGCAGTGGCTAATTGCTCATCCATAAAAACTAAAGTGAGCATGGCTTGGGAACCCCCTCCTGAAAGATTCTTGAAGCTGAATTTTGATGGGAGTAGTCTTGGTAATCCTGGTCCATTAGGGGTGGGAGGGGTACTAAGGAATGAGAGTGGGAATGTGGTTCTTATTTTCTCAGGACCCATAGGAGTTGGAAACTCTACTAGGGCGGAACTTGCTGCTGCTATCCAGGGAGTACAATTAGCAATGCAGATAGGTGTGGAACAGTTGATAATATAAGGGGACTCCAAGGTGGTAGTGGGCTGGCTACAAAATCCGGAACCTGTAGTGTGGTGTTTTAAGAATGAAATTAAAAAGTTCAACTGCCTAATAAGAAGCTTGACAGTGAGAATACAATGGGTGGGGAGGTCAGCAAACTCTATGGCTGATGGTCTTGCAAAGCAAGGGGTAAATAGGGAAAGTTTGTATTGGGCTCAATTGTAGACTGAATCTGTTTTCTATTTTTTTTGTTTTCTATTGTTTGTCTTTCTTCCTACTGGTAGGAGAGGACGCAGCTTGTGCCTCTCCAAGGGAAGCTTGTAACTGCACCAGTTTTTTAATGAAATTGATCCTTTTTAATTAGAAAAAAAAATTGAGAGAATTGTCATAGGGATGTGTGCACTGCTCCCTCAAAAGAAAAGAAAAATTACAAATATACCTTCCACTTAAGACCATAGTAACCTTGGTACCAAACCAGATTAGAATCATCCGATGGAACTATTGTTAATCCCAGATCTGCAACCTTTACAGCACAGATGTAAAAGGGCAAGACACTTGACTGGCTCTTGTATCATGCGATTGAAGACTCAGAATGACCCAGCTTGGCAGAGGTCCGATGTGTCTTTTTATCATCTGAAGCTTGACTGTAGAGTTCATGTATATCACTCTAGAGGAGGACCACCTATTTATAAGTGTGGACTCCATTCAACATTAAAAGATATTACTGTTAGAGCATCTCCAACGGTAACAAGATAAACTTGGATTTAGTCTCGCATGGACCAATTCAGCCTGTTGGGTCAGGGACAAGTGTCCCACTAGGTAGGATTATATGCCCCAGATTTCTCAACTACCTAGCCAAACTATTGGCCACACCAAGCATGTGTTATGCTGACATGGAAATGGTTTGTTCAGTGCAAACAAATGTAAAACATGCAGCAAACAGATAACATAAACATAGAAGGAAATTAACAACTAAGTTATCAGAGGAAAAATGTTTTTACCCATTAGTGTAAGCTAAGCCATTGGCCGTAGGATTTGTCCATACACCAAGGTTGTTCCATTTGAGGGCATCTGGCCACTCGTACTAACAACTATCTGGTCAACTAGGGCATTTCATCCCAGGAACCCATGAAATACACCCTTGAGAAATGAGATAAATCATCAATGAACAACAAGAGATAATAATATCCATCAATTGTAGGAATATGATAGGGATTCCAATTGATCAAAAAAAATATGATAGGGATTCCAATTGATAAAAAAAAAATATGATAGGGATTCCACACATTGCTAAGCACAATCTCAAAAGGAATATTTGATCTTTTATTATTAGAATGAAATGAACTTCTACGATATTTTTTAAGTTGGCAGCGATACTTAAAGTTCAAATCAGATGCCTTAACACTAAACAAGCTTAAATTCAAGAAATAGCTAACTCAGAGATGGAAACCACAAATAACTTAAACGAGTATGCCACATCATTACTCAATCCGCCAACTCTAACACTGTAGTCCTAATACCTTGCTCTTCTTGGGTGGACATCTCTCCTAGGTGGAGCATCAAGTAGGTATATATATCCCATTTGCCTCACAGCTACTCTCGATCACCTTTTTAGATCCTAAAACTTAGAATGACATGGGGAAAATGTCACTAAGTAGTTTAGGTTTTTTAACAAGATTGCTAATAGATAACAAATTTGTACTAAGCTAAGGAACATGTAAAGTAGACGGGAGGGTTAAGCTGTCAGGCATGCTAATGTTCCTTTTCCCAAATATAGGGGCTAGATTATCAGAAATGAAACTTGTCTTTCCCAGAATTAAGATGATAATAATGAAATAGGGAGGAGAGACTGGTCATGTGATTAAAAGCTCTAGATTCTATGATCCATGGAAAGTTTGGATTATCTAAGTAAGAAGCATGATTTACATTGGCCTGTGTTCTTGAGTGGGCACAGACTAAGGTAGAAAGAACATTCCTAGAGAAGCTCTAGTCGTACTCTCTAGTTGTGCCAAGTATTTGTTGTACTTTTCGAATTTTACTCGAGTAGTGGCAAGCATCTCTGGAGAAGGAAGACAAGTGTTTCCCTTTCCTGCTAAAGAAGTGTGGGGTAAACCAGTTCCAACTAGGATAGGGGCACTTTTCTGGGAAACAACTTTGGAAAGAATTGACACTTGCGATAAAATTCAACGAAAGAAGGCTTTTTGGTGCTTGTCTCCTTGTTACCACTTATTTATCTCCTGCTCCTTTGTTTCTTCTATTTGGGCTTGGTTTCTTTCTCTGTTTGGTTGCACATGGACTCCCCCATTAAACATACAAAGCCTTTTCGACTCTTTTGCTAGTAGCTGGACTATGAAGAGGGGAGAATCCTGTGGAGGTGTATAAGAGCAGCAGTTTGTTGGACAATTTAGGAAGAAAGAAACCAAATAATTTTTGCCAAAAAAGAGAGAAGTAGAGAGGCAATCATAGAGGTGTTCACTTTTAGGGTGGCCCATTGGGTAAAGACAGTGAGGTTGTTTAATGACATTTCCATAGAGACCATTTTGAATAATTGGTAGGAAGTATCAGCCTTAGCTCCAAGCAGAAGCATTTCTCAACCTCATGGTCTCCACCTTGTGCAGGCTTTATCAAGCTCAACTTTGATGGCAGAAGTGAAAGTAACCTAGGGCCTTCAGGAGTTGGTGGTGTTTTTAGGTCGGAGGAAGGTTCAATTATAGCTCTGTTTCTGGCTCAGTTGGTGTTGGGGACTCACTGAGAGCTAAAATTTTGGCCTTGATAGAGGGTGTTAAAGAGGCTAAGGAACTAAATGTTAATAGGTTAATCATTGAAGGAGATCCAAAAGTGGTAATAGGTGGTTAGGGAAGTAAGATGATGGATTGTGGGCATATTATCAATGATCGAAGACAATTCAAGTGGCTAACTCAAGGTATGGAAGTGCGTTTGTAGTGGGTTAAAAGATGTGCCAACTCATTTGCAGATGCACTTTCCAAACAAGGGGTGGGAAGAAACCATTTGTTTTAGGATACATTGTAATTTTCTCTTTGGGGGAGAGTTAAGAGAGTTTACCTGCCCCCACCATTGTATTTGAATTTTATCTTTTTATTCATTAATGAAATCCTTTTGTTATTGACAAAAAAAATAAATAAAGGGAAGAGCAAGTGGTACAGGTGCAGATATGGAGACAAATGAGGATATTAATTTGCCACTAGTAGTTGCCATGTGTGCTTCTTGGGATTCCTAAACCTTTCTGGCTTCAAATTTGAGCGTAACTTCCAGCATGCCTTCCTGGTATGCTTTGGCTTTTACAATTGTCATAAATCACTTCCTTCTTTTCCTCACCTTCATGATCAACTAGCACTGCTAATGTCTTGGGTTTCATGGCAACATGGGTTGAATAATCAGGAGATGGTCCCTGTAGCATTACATGTCTTCTGTTCTCATTATGCACAATTGAGTAGGCTTGTGACAAGGTGGCATCATCCTTGGTGAGAATGTGTTGTCTGGTAGTGTCATGCTTCTAATTTAATTTGACAAGAAACTTAAAAACACTATTGTGCTCCAATTTTTTGAAAGCTATAGCACCCCTGGAGCTCTCCCATTCTACATCTCTTAGATGATCAATTTATTGCCGGGTAGACTGAGTTTAGAGAAATATAATACTAGAAATTTCAAACCCTTTCAGATTATTTATTTTGCTCCTGAGCTGATCTGCTTTGGCCACATTTATTGCCTAGAAATAGGTTTCAACAGCACTATTTCAGATTTCTTGTCATGTTTTAGCCACAAATAATTCCTGGTAATGTGAGGTTCCATCAAATTCACAAGCCATGACATCACCATATAAAAAAAGGACAGCCCAGTGCATGAGGCTCCCGCCAATGTGGGGTCTAGGGAGGTACAGATGTACGCAGCCTTACCCCTGCACACACAGAGAGGCTGTTTCCACAACATTAACATATAATTCTCTTATGTCCATAATCCATATGATGTGTAGTGGATTTGTGGGAGCTGGCTTTGTCAAATGTTCAAATAGTGGAGAAACTTTGTTCAGAGGTTGGGGATCAGTTTCTGGGTTGGATTTTAATTTTCCATGATTTTTTTAATGTTCCAAAGGAGTCTTTTGGGTCTTTTTTTTTGTTCAATATTGGAGATTGTGAAGGGGATAATGAAACGTATTGTTTAGTTTTTCTTTTTCTTATTGGGTGATTTCTCACCACCTATTGTTTTGAATTGATGTACCTATAGTTTTATCAACATATCCCAGCTTCCCACATCCTCCAATGAAGATTCTTACCAATTGAACCCATTCCAGATGAGAGAACTCCGGTCATCCATGTTTAATAGTCAGGGCTGTCAAAAAGGCTCTCCTTGTGTGACATGTTAGTTCATGCAGCCATGCATCCAGCACCGGTGCTGTTTCACAAAGTTTGTGTGAACTAATGTGTCTTGTGGGAAGAACCCTGTTAACAGCCCATGTTGTCAAACTTGGACAACCAAAATTTTCTCATTCCAGATATTTGGCACCATCTAGCATTATAGTAGTCACTGATGCGCTGGGGATCTTACAAAGTACTGCTTATAATAAAATTCTGATCCATAACTCCTCTAGAAATATCCATGTGATATAATCAACTCCAACAATACCTTGTATAACTAGGGAACCAATAGAAACAAGAACCTTGACCTACAATGACAACTATCAAAAAGATTCTCAGGGTTATCCAACTCCAACACCAAGTTAGAAGGGGAGAAATAGGGAGCACTTTCTTCAGTCACCTCAGAGAACTTCCCAAAACAAGTGGTAATCTCAATAGAAGAGTAAAACTGACTGAAAAAAATCCCAAGTACCAAACAAAATCTGTCTCTAGGGTCTTCAATTGTGAAAGCTTCTCCTATCTCTGGTTTCCGATTTTTTTGGGCATATAATCTCCATAATCTCTTAGGCATTCAATCAAACCAGACTTCTCTTCAAAATTCCCTCAAAACCAGGCAAAATAATCTTTCCTTGATCGGCTTTGTATTCTCTCATACACACTACTGATCCTAGTTGTGTATGGTTCCTACACACAGAGAAGATGGAACCTTGCACTAATACCAACTTGTCATAGAATATCAGAAAACAATGAAGAAAATGCAGATCATAGGTTACTGGACAAGAGAAGGAGAAGAGAGTACAAGGAAAAAGAAGAGAATGAAAACTATTTTGGAGGGAAAGCATGAAGATGTGGGTGTGTGCCCCTATCATTGGCACTGATACAGCTGTCTAATACATCAAATTTTATAGATACCGTTGTTATAGATAGAAAACATAATAAAGCTAACTGATTTCCATGAAATTGTGAATCAATTGAACACTCGTTGAAAATGCAAAAAGAAAGGGTACAAAACTTAAATCAGTGATCGATAATATCCTGCTAATTTCTATCAAAGTTGACCCTATGTCCTTGATCTCCTTAAGCGCCAAAGACCAATTAATTACAGATGAATTGATATCCATGCGAACTCTATGGCTAGGTCTTCTCAGCAAGTTATCCTTTCAAAACTTTTGTTCTTTGTTGGACAGACAATGGAGAATTGATGGCATAAAAAATTTCTAGCCTACTTGAACTCTAAGGTGTACAGAAATAACTTGATATGAACTTAATGAAAGTTCTTTAAATAATTGTCTCTTATAAATTATTCAGATTATAATTTCATAGTGCATGGAAGAAGAAATGGTTTCAACGGACAATCTAAGAACTATGAACTCTGAAGATAAAAATAGTTGCCCATTAGCTTTATGGAACCATATGAGATTTTATCAAAGGACTCTCTATAACACTTTAGTAACTTTGATGATTGATCTTGCAGTTGGAAGTTTACAGTAGATGCTATAGCAAGCAGCCATTGGTTATTCAAGGTGCTGGAGCAGGGAATGACACTACAGCAGCTGGAGTCCTTGCCGATATCCTTGATATCCAGGATCTGTTTTCATGAGGGCTTTACCTTAGGAATTATGATAGGCGGGTAGATGAATAGATATGTGCAGGAGCAGTAGTCTCTCTCTCTCCCCCATGGTGTGTTATCAATTCAAACATAAAGTGCTGAGTTCTGGTTTCATTGTCCTTGAAGGCTGGTCCCTTTCATCTTTCCGCCACTGACTGCCTCAAACCCAATAGTGATGTTACTGAACACAGCACTGCCTCATGGCATTGAGAACTTTTATTTTTCAGGTTTTTAATTATTGATTTTTTTTGTAGTTTCTTAAAGGGCAAAAGTGGATTTCTGAGAAAATATAAGACAAATACAATGTCAAGTCAAATGGTATATCAAAGATAATTAAGGGAGGGGTATTATTTGTCTGATGACATCATTTCACGTGGGAGGTTTAAGTCCTATGACAAATCACAAGGGAGGTATAAGTATTTAGGAAAAACATTAGGGGAGGTTTAACTCTTTTACCCAAATTTTAAGTCAATTGTCTAACAAATTTGAGTTCCAACTTCCTACTCAGGTATGTTATGCAGCATGAAAGTCCATGGAAACCTATCCAAATTTGGTCTAATATGGAGCCATCTCTTGATCTTGGTGCATGCAATAGCCAAACCAATAAAACAAGAATTGTTATTATCAATTGAAACTCATGATGACTGTCATATTGCTGCATTTTCTGGTTTCATTGAGATACTATCCTCCAAAGTGGCACAAGTTTGATAATTTATCCTTAGACTTGAACCTCTAGCAGTCAGCAAGAATGCAAGACTGAAAATCTGCAATATCATTCTGGAGAGCCATGGCAAAGGTTAAATATAGCCATCAACTATAACAAATGCTATATTGAATTCAAAAGAATGGTTAAACATAGTGGGAATCTTTAGAAAATAAGCAAATGGAACATAAAGCAAAGGAAAGAAGATGAAATACAGAGGAGGTTAACGTGGTTTGGCATGAAGCCTACATTCACGGGAGAAAGATAGCAGTTTTCAACTCTTGTTTCACCGAAGGTAAAAAGAAAGTTATTATACAAAGACGCACCTAGAAATACAAGGAAAGAGGACTCAAGCAAGGTTCAAAATATCGATTCGCCGGTATGGGTGTATCGGGCGAATCGATACAGCTTTTGATGTTTTTTTTTTTATTTTTTTATTTTTTCACAACCGGTTCAGGGGGACTGGTTTAGGGCTCCTCCACCCCTGAACTGGTCAGACCCCCGATACACCCACTGTAGGGGCGTATTAGAGGGGTCCTGGAACGATACGTATCGGCTGGCCGATACGGGCTGATACGTATCAATAGTTCGAACCTTGGGAGGAAGATATGGGATAATGTGTTTCTTCCTCAAAATAACGCCCCTCAAGTTGGAGTGTTAATGTCATAACTCATAAACACCCAACTTGCTAGCAACACAAGTGAATTGTTCTCTTTCCAAAGATTTGGTAAACATGTCTGCTAACTGATTCTTGGAAGCGATGTGAGATGGTGCAATCAAACCAATTTGAATTTTTTTACGAACAAAATGGCAATCCAATTCAATTTGCATGGTACGCTCGTGAAAAACAGGATTCGCTACAATATGTAGGGCTGCCTTGTCACATATGCTGTAATGCCATCATGCCATGTCTCTATACCTTGTTTCTTGCTTTTCCAAGATATAGGGCTATCTCCTAGAAAATTGCAATAACCGGTAGTAGAGCTGAGTAATAAGACAAGCAGACCAATGGAAATCACAATAGGCTTTGACTTAAAGATCACTATGACTTGACAAGAGGGTCCCTTTCTTCGGAGCTGACTTGACGTGATGTAAAACTTGATAGGCAACATCGAGATGTAGCTTCATTATCGACTAAGAAGTTGCACAATAGGTTATGTCAGGACGCATGATAGTTAAATAAATCAAATGATCTACCAATTGTCTATACTGAGATTGATTGTCTAAGAGATGAGTTCAAATCAGCCCCTCCCTAACGTTCCACAGCACATCTCCCAACGATGATATCATCATTTCTAGGATATCATCGGAAAATGTTCCCAATACACAGTGGAAATGTGCTGTGAGACGTTGTGGGGGGCTGATTTGATCTCCTAAGAGATCCCTTCATCATAAGTTAATTTGGCATTTTATTCCATCTAAAACACAACTGGCTTTCCACCAAGTAAACCTGCATCATTCAAATTTTCCAAGGCATATTTTTGCTGAAGATAGGAATATTTCATTCTTGGAACAAGCTACTTTAATCCCTAAAATTTATTTCAAGGGCCCCAAATTCTTGATATGGAAATACTTTTCAAGGGAAATTTTGATGGCTTGAATGTCAGTAGTATCATTTCTAGTGACAATTATGTCATCTACATAAACCAGAACTATGGCGATAGATGGCTTAATCTACATTTGATTGTTTGAAGCCTGCAATGTTAGATTATCTGATTAAGATGGCTTAATTGTTGTGTGTGTTTGTTTACTCTCGAAGAAATTATGGTCTGGATGGATTAATTCTTTGGCCTCTACAAGTTGGATTAATGTTCATTTGTTTTCCAATGATAGGTTTTCAAATTTCTCTTGCATTTTTTAAGGGTTAATTATTTATATATTTTTGAGGTTTGAGAAAACTACTTATATATGATGGCCCGACATAACACAAATAGGAGATCAGCTTTAGTCAGGGCAAGCCCATGCTCACACCGTCCCTACAGCCTCTTGCAACCTTGCATAAGGAACATCTTCCCATGAAATAAAGCACATAAGTATGGAGATATTCCCAATGCAAGGCTGTAAAGGCTACTCGAACAGGCATTGCCCTGACAGAAGCTGAACTCCACAAATAGGCCATGCGTTAAGAAAACATTTAGGGTCATTTCATATGCCCATTAATTTTCTTCATAATCTCATTTTTATTCTCATTTTTTCCTGTGCCATTTTCATAATCCCGTTTTCTTTGTAATAACTACAAGAGGCAAATTAGGAAACAGAAGAGCTTCTAGGGAAAGGCTCATTGACATTTGTCATTATTTGGAGAACAATGTGACTCACTGTGGGAGACCGCATCCCTGAAATTGAAGCCCTCTCAAAGGACATCCATTACAACTCTGAAACACTGCCATCATCATTCGTTGGTGTTTGCATTAGCGGAGAAGAGAGGAAGAAGGCAATGTCCATTATGGCTCTAAAACACCACTGTTGTTTCTCAGTGCTGTTTTGCAGCGAAGAAGAATGGCATGCTTTGAAAATTTAATGAAATGTTAAGGGCTCTTTGGTCTTTTAAGTTTTGTTGCCAAGTTCAAGTAGGATGGTTCTAGCATAACATAGATCATAACAAGTTATTACTAATCTAAGCAACCAGGTCAAAACTCTGCAATTTTTGTCTGATCAAAATAACATCCTGAAGACCCTCCACAAGGAAGCAAAGCCAACATGACAGGGCCTTTACTCTCTTCCACAGTCATGGTTCCTGTATGCCAAATAATATCACTGTTGACGAACAATAGTCTACTGTTGCCAAGTTCAAGTAAGATGGTCTAGCAAAGAATAAATCATAACAAGTTATTACTAAAGCAACCAGGTCAAAGCTCTGCAATTTTTGTCTGATCAAATAACACCCTGAAGGCCCTCCACTAGGAAGCAAAGCCAACACGACAGGACCTTTAGCTCCATCTTCCACAGTCATAGTTCCTGTATGCCAATTTGGATCAATGTTGACAAACAATAGTCTACTGTTTCCAAATTCAGGTAGGATGGTTCTAGCATAGAATAGATCATAACAACTTGTTACTAATCTAAGCAACCAGGTCAAAACTCTGCAATTTTTGTCTGATCAAAATAACATCCTGAAGGCCCTCCACTAGGAAGCAAAGCCAACATGACAGGGCCTTTAGCTCCCTCTTCCACAGTCATGGTTCCTGTATGCCAATTAAGATCAGTGTTGACAAAGCCAGGATGCACACAGTTAATATACATGTTGGGGTACTTCTTGGCAAGAACTCTAGTATAGGCATTCAGTGTGACCTTGGAGATGCTGTAAGCGGGCAACATGGTGCACCATCCATTGGCTTCAAGTGCACCTTCTTTTAAATCATGTAGAAACTTGTGCAGTATTCCATCCAATTTTTCTTCTGTTAAGGTTTCCAAGTTACCTAGTTCACTTCGTATTGCTTCATTGGGGATCCTCTGTATAAATACAGCATTTCTGTAAGTCATTCTGTTGGCAACATTAACCAAGGATTGGATTCTTTCAAATAAGGCACAGTAGAAGTTTTAGGGGGCCATTTGATAATGGCTGAAGTGACTGAATTGAATGACTTATTATTTGGTCTTTTAGAAGATAAGTTGGGTTGGTTATTATACCCTTGATCCACTAAACAAAGTCATTCAGTTCAGTCACTTCAGCCATTATAAAACAGTCCCTTAGCATGCATGTGTTCCAAGCCATGGTCACTTACCTTTAGCTCTGACCTCAGTGAAGACACATTTACAATCCTTGCTCCCGTCACTGAATGCTGGAGGAGTGGGAGAAGAGCCTCTGTGACTCTCTTACAGCCATAGTAGTTGGTGTTAAGGCATTCTTCTGCTTTCTCATATGTTTGCTGTATCACTCCTTGCACCAAATTGGTTGCCTTGCCTGAGAGCTGCATTAGCCACAATAACCAATCATTTCTGTAATTGAATCCATCACCAAGCATCATAAACTTACCCATGAGACAGGATCAATGTTTAAGGCTTTTAAACCATCAACATCAACTACAACTCCAGATGCTCCCGCATTATTTACCTGAAGATGATTAAAAAATGTGGATCAATATGGTTGGGTTGGACATCTTTGGCTTGATAGAAAATAAGATGGAAGAAAAGTAAAAAAAAAAAAAATCTTAAAATATTTTGTGAAATTCCTTAGGCTGCCTTTGTTTGCAATACAAATTTGAACTTGATACAGTTTTTGCACAACATTCAGTTTTTGCATCCGTTTGTTTGAGACTTGGTTTGCACTGTTACTTGTGCAAAATTTGCATTGTTTTATCTCATTTACAATTATTAGCCGTGAAAATTTTGCATCTAAACAACTGATACAAAATTGGCACCACTTCTATCTTAATTCTCTCATGTAAGGTGTGAACCATATCAATTTGCTTCCTACCTTATTCCCCCCAAATATATAATTTTCCTCCTAGTTCATTTCTATTTCATATAATTTGGGGACCACATCAATTTGCTTCCTATTTTACTTACAAACAAACAAAACAAGGTCAAATCTGAAGCAAAAGAAAGGCTCTATTTGGATAAGCTTTTGCTTTTGGTCATTGATCTGTAGAAAACAAAATTGAGCTAAAAAGTGGTCTTGGCATTTGGTAATAGTTGCTTTTGGAACCATTACAATATAAAACCATAACACTTTTAAGCTCTAGAGCTAAAATTGAGGCATTGTCCTTGTGAACTTTAAAGCACAGATCCTGAAGCTTATCCAAACACAACCTAAATTCAACATGTTATACCAGCTATATGGGATTTGCTACAGAAACCCAGTTTCTATCATTCCATTCTATCAAGGGCTATTAAATTATGGATCATTTTCTTACTACTTCAACCTGTGTTTTTACTTCTATTTTCTTTATAAAGAGGGATGTAAAGCGTCCATTCATGGTATAGTCACTATGGACTTTATCTTGATCTTGGGACCATATTGGCTATTTGGCATAAGGAGCTGCCACAGTCAAGGGCAAAAGCCACAATAATTTCTAGGACTGCAAGCTTGTTAGGACAAGTGGGATATAACTAGATTAAAATTTGGTTCATTAATATTAGAATTCAAAATCCATTAGATTTGGATTTTGGATATATTTATAAATTAAAATAAAAATATCAGAATTTAAATTTTATTAATAAAATAAATTAGAAATGAATTTGATATTGCATATAATGATGTGAAAAAGACTTCTATGAGACTTGAACCCATGACTAAGTAATGGGAAATAACCCACCCCACCCTGGTGGCAGCGGGATTTAATCCCAAGTCTCCACTACAACCAGCAAGAGACCTCACCAATTTTACCCATAGGTAAATATTGATTTTATAAAGATACAAGAACCAAATGTTTAAATATTTATAAAGATGGCATTGGGATATATGTATTTTGGATCTAATTATAACCAGATCAAAGTTGGATCACCCTAATTCGATTATATTCAAATTCAAATTTGGAGGAAGGGGTAAATTTTGCAGTTCTAATAATTATGCTTTTGTCAAATTCTAATTTCATCTATGATTGAACTGTTCAAAGTTTCTTATACTTTCTTTGCATCTGGGCTAGTTTTTCAATTGAACAGATTAGGTTCTCCTCTCCCTCCTCTTTTGCTTGTGCATTTGGTAAGTGGAACAAATTAGAGTTCCTCTCCCGTTATCATTTGCTAGTTTTTATTCTATTAACCAATGTCTGAAAAATCCACTGGCTGGTCCTCTGAACCAATGTTGTAAGACACGGAGCGGACAGACGGACCATAAAAGTGGGGGAGTGGGTTTGATTGGTCAATGCTCTCTCGGTCTGAAGTGCAGTGGCTTTTGGTTTTCCAAGGTTGCCCTCATAATGACATCCTTTAAGATATGTTCCTGCAAAACCTGAAAAGCTCAAACTGGCCATGAGTCAGTTTTTCCATCGTCCACTTCAGTATCTGGAGCACTTCAAACAGTTTAACCAATTTACTTGAATGTTCAGCTCAATCCTCCAAAACAGGCAATTAGGTGGCGTTTGATAACACTTAAAACCTCTAAAGTCTGAAGGTGTTGATTTTCAGATGTCAGAAGTGTTTCTGAATTT
Source organism: Nelumbo nucifera (assembly GCF_000365185.1). The sequence continues at coordinate 5,306,262 of NW_010729082.1, forward strand.
GGGTCTGAAAATTATTTTAAGATCTAAAATAATAAGATATGGGCCAGGCGTTGAACGCGTTCAGATGCGCTTCAGACCTGATCAAAAGTCCAAAATACCCTCAGATCTCTCTCTCTCTCTCTCCCCCTTTTCTTCTTCTTCTTCTTCTTCTTCTTCTTCTTCTTCTTCTTCTTCTTCTCTCATTGTTGCAACTGAATAGTCTAATTTAGGGGTAAAATAATAAAATTAATGAATTTCAGATGTTAAAGGTTTGATCCAACACAAACAATCTTCTTTATTCAAAGCCGCTAAAAATTCAAAAAACAATTATCTCTTTTCAGATTTCAAACACTTTTAATATCTTTTTAACTTTTCAGATTTTATATTTTAGATTTTTCAAACGCCACCTTAGATAAAAAGGGGCTGATAGCTAGTGCTTGTTTGGAAGGGTTGAAAAGCAATGCTCTGGCTTTCCGAGGTGGGCCTTACATGTACAGCCTATAAAATTATGTTTAGTGTAAAATCCGAAGAGCCCAAATCAACAATCAGTCAATCATTTAAGGGGCTGTCATAGGCCAGGATCAGGCTTAACTTTTGCCAAATTTTAAATGGGTTCGATGGAAAGCCCAAGCCCAAAGCAGTACAAAATGTTTATAGGCCGAAGTGCCGAACCCAAAACTCGAACAGATCTAATCCAGAGCACTAGCGGAATCTTCATCTCACCCCTCCCAAACGGCTCTAGTGTGCCGCAAGATAAGGGTTTCATATTCTTACCAGTATATCAAGTCTCCCAAACTGGGTTTCCACAAATTTAGCCAGAGACTCCACGCTAGCTGGATCTAGAACATCAAGCTGATGGAAAACAACATTTGATAGCTCTGATTTCATGAGTGATTCTGTCGCTTCCATCCCCCTTTTCTCATCTCTGGCCGTTAAAATCACCGTAATACCTTCCTGTGCCAACTGTCGACTGATTTCTAGACCTATCCCTTTGTTTGCACCTGTAACCACTGCATATCTGCAGCACCAAATCAACTCAAATCAGCCATGAAAATAAGATAGAACAACTTAAGACTTCGTTTGGATAAGTTTTTACTTTTGAGCTTTGTGCTGTGGAGAATAAAATTGAGCCCAAGTTTTGTTTGTGTTGAGATCCAAAACACTTTTAAGCCTCAGGATTTAAAAGCACAAATCCAGAAATTTATCCAAACGCAACCTTAGTTTGAGACTTTGACTACCCACAAAACTAAAGCAGCATACCTCTCTGTTACCAGCTCCTTATGAACTCCCATTTCTGCTGTATTTGGAACGCACAATGAATCTTTCTCTGCACTTAGAGCTTGTAAGCTGGACCTGTTATGTTTCAGAATTATATTTATTTATTGTGAATATGAATCTTGGTGGCTGTTAGATAACGGCTGAAGTGGCTAAAGTGAATGAGGCAAAGTAATAAGTCATTCAGTTCAGCAACTTCAGCTGCTAAAAACGGCAGCTTAGTAGATATAACAGGTTTTTTTTTTTTATACTTACAAAATTATAATAACTATCAAAAAATACAAAATTATAAATTTAAGATTTTAGGCTATGTTTGGATAAATTTCTGCATTTGACATTTGTACCATCCTCAAGAAAAACGTGACAAAAAGTGTTTTAAGCATTTGGTAAGTGTTTTCTTTGAAAACATAATCTAAAGTAAAAATCATTTTTTAAGCCCCCAAACACAACTTAAATTTGGGGCTTTCAAAACACAAATTGATGAAGTTAATTTATGGGTTGTCTGTTCATTACTTCATTTATAATTTTCATCCAGTAGTGAACAAGGGTTAGTGGAAATTTAGGTTGGGTTGGAGTTCAGGTTAGGTTAGGGCTAGAAGGGTTGAAACATATGAACTCAATTTAACTTCAGGTTGAGTTAGGATTCAGGCCTTCACTAACATGAATTCTATTTGTCTTCATTTTTGTGTGGCAAATATTTTCTAATGTGTGAGATAATTAAATATGATACTTCTCAAGCACCACAACTTTGTCTTTATACATATAACAATGCAAAAATTGGTGAAGCTCAAAAGAAAAAAATAATAATAATAAAATAAAAAAAATCAGGTTAACCCAAATTCAAGCCCTTTGAGTTAGTGTTAGGGTTGGGGTTAAAAAAACTTGGGTTGGATTAGGGTTGATCTAACCTGACCACACTCCACATTCTGTGCCCTACTGTATTGGAGATTTGTGAGTTCTTATTTCTCAACCCAAGATACCAGGAATGCTTAAGGAGACCATAGGTGACAATTATGGTCTGATGCACCAGGCTAATCCATTCCAGTTCTAACCCAACCCAACACCTTGAAGTGAACACTGATCAAAAGCATTAAGACAAGTTACTGATTCATTGAAAAAAAGTATAAGGCACACAACTGCATTATTATATAATTAGCCAAACCACTCGGTGATTGCAACCTGTTATTGACCCAAATGGTTAAATCGGTTGACCCATGATGTTCACCCTGTCTATCAACCTGTTACCCCTGTACCGTGTAATATGTAGAAAAAAAAAAGACCCAATAAACTTGACAGTGAGCATCCAAAATGGTTTGAGGCTCACTTTTATAGCTGAAATGGATAATTTATCCATCAAACTGCAAGAGGGGAGTGATGGGTCTCTCAAAACAATGCATTCTTACAACTCTTTTGATGACTCATTAGCCCTAAAGAACCATTGGCCAAATTTTAGGCTTTTAGGGAAGCATCCCTCTCCCTGTATCGTAGTAATTGTCAATTCCCAATCCAACATTAACATCCAACAAGACTTTAAAGAAAGATTAAGCTAATGGGTCTAAAAGGTCTCTTTGAATTTGGAGAAGGCTAATGTAGTGGGAAGTGTCCTCTCACATGGTTCATCCCCTTCACCCTTTTATTGGGTGTGAGGAGAAAAGGGGTAGGTGACTACACGCCATCCTCCTTTAGTATTCCAAGGTCCTCACCCTTACATTCTTATTCAAGGGAAAAGGGATTGAACCTCAAGGAATTTACCCTCTCTAGCTCTCTTCAATTGAATTCATTAATAAAGAAGAAGAAACAAAGCAAAATTCAATGCCCAAATCACAAAAAAGCAAGGCTGCACACACTCAAGAATCAAGACAAGGCATTGTTCTAGGTAGTAGTTGAAGCAGAATGACATAACCTACAAAAAATTCATTGGAGACCATCATATATGCAAGAGATAAAAGGAAAATATCTTACTACCATGCTGTCATGGATTTCACAGCATGAGAAGTGAAAAACAAAGACCAAAGTTAAGGGGAAACAAACTGTTGCCTTTTCACAAACACTTGAATAACAAGGTTGTAGGGTGTTGACAGTCCAAAATTTCGGATAAAGAGACACCTTTTTCTCGCTTCACACGTTCCAAAAGCTTGAAAGAATGCCAATGAAGGATGTCACCCTTCCTGAAATCGACCCTTATACCTTCTTCCTCTTCTTTTTTCCTTTTTCTCCGCTTTTATTCTCCTCTGCTTTGTTTTCTATTCTTTTCGCAGCCCAAGTGAAAAAACGGTGAACTCGGTTCCTAGCCGGAAAATAGGAAGGGAAGATGGTGGGTGGTTTCAGCTATAGTGAAGATGACGATTCGGTGGAGGGAAGGGGAGAATTGGAGATAATTGCAAATGAAGAGAATGGAGGACTCGGGAGATGAAGTGACTGTTTGGCAAATCTTTTCCACAATATCTATTACAAGATCTCACACGGTTAAAAGACTGAGCTTTTGCAAATAGATATTATGTTTGGTTGAAATATTTTACATGGATCTCACAAAATACCATAAAAACTACAATGTCATACAAGGTTCGAGACTTGTATTTTACATGGATCTCACAAAATATTTTACATGGAGATTAAATTAATGTGAATGTCTTGTGTGTGGGTCAACAAACCTTTCATTTAACATGTGGGACCTACATACCAATGGTGGATATGTATATGGGGCCCACGTAAATTTTACAAGGTGGATCTGACATACCATTGGTGGTCATGCATATGGGGTCCATGTGTGGGCGTGTATATGGGGTCTACATACATTTTACAAGGTGGGCCCCACATGCTATTGGTGGACATGCATGTGGGTCCATGTGTGGACATGTATGTGGGGCCACATACATTTTTCAAGGTGGGCTCCACATACAATTGGTGGACATGCATGTAGGATCCATGTACAGACATGTATGTGGGGCCCATATACATTTTGCAATGTGGGCCCCACATACCATTGGTGGACATGCATGTGGGGTCTATGTGTGGACATGTATGTGGGGCCCATATACATTTTATAAGGTGGGCCCCACATGCCATTGATGAGCATGCATGTGGGTCCATGTGTGGACATGTATGTGGGGCCTACATACAATTAGTGGACATGTATGTAGGGCCCATGTGTGGACATGTATGTGGGGCCCACATACATTTTACAAGGTGGGCCCCACATGCCATTGGTGGTTATGCATGTGGGTCCATGTGTGGACATGTATGTGGAGCCCACATACATTTTACAAGGTGAGTCCTACATAATACCTAATGTGGGCCCCACATACATTTTCCAAAGTGGGCCTCGCATACCATTGGAAGGTTCCACTTACACATTCAAATAGTTTTTGTGGAAAGATAACCCATTTTCTCTCAAGTCCCAAGCATGTGCATCGTGCCACACGTTCGAAGAAGACGGGATGCTAAAAGACTGTAAAAGCTTCATTTGAAGCTTCCTGAAAAAGCCCAAATTCGGGCTTCTGACGTCTTTTATGAGTTGGAGCTTTTCTTGAATAGATCTTTCTATTGCCAAATGGGAAAAGCCCAAAATTCAGGCTTTCGGGCTTCTAAACAGCCCGAACCCTGCACGGAAAGACTTGCCAAACGCGGCCGAAGTTTTTTCAATGGTGGGGTTTGGAAGAGAAGTTGGGATCTCCTACCAACGAAATACGTTCCAACCCTCTACCAACTTATATGAGATATGCAATGTTAGATCATTTTTGTAGGTGTTGGAATGGAGTTCACATCTACGCCCCACAACGTTTCACATTACATCTTCGCCTTGTATTGGGAACAACTCTCGATGATGACATCATTGACTTTGGTACTATCATTGGGAGATGTTCCCAATACAAGTAGGAATGTGCTATGGGACGTTGTGGGGTGCAGATCTGAACTCGTTGGAATGTATGTTGTTGGCAGGTGATCTGGACTCAGTGTATTGAGATCACTTGCTAATAGGGGTGGATTCGAGTCGAATAGTACCAGGCTTGAGCTCGACGCGAGACTATTCTACAAGCTCGAGCTCGAGCTCAACTCGAGTTAAAAGTTCATAAGCTCGAGCTTGGCTCGGCTCGGCTTGACTCGTTTTATATTTTATAAAAATATTTAGAAAAAATATTTTATAAAAATAAAAATTATATATAAAAGGTTTTTATTTTATATTTAAAAATTAAGAATTATAATATATTTATTATATATATTATTTTCTATATTCGAGCCGGCTCGCAAGCCTCACAAGCCGAGCTCTAGTAGGCTCGAGCTCGGYTTKTTTAATAATSGAGCCACTGATTGGGCTCGAGCTCGAGCTTGGTTGAAATCGAGCCGAGATGAGCTCGAGTAGCTCGCGAAAAGCTCGACTCATTGCCACCCCTAATTAAGAGAGTGGAGAACTTAATGAGTTGGGATGTCCCATTGGGAGGCGAAGATATTTAATACTTGAATGGTAATCGTAAAAAGATAATCAAACCCTGCTACCGGAAAGCGCCTATTACAGAAGAGGGACTCGATTAAAGTCAACAAAACACATTCCAACCCCATACCAATATGATCCGAACGACATCACATACCTCACCATGAGGTTGGGATCCACCATGTATGAGATGTGCGGTGATAGATTATGTTGGTAGGGTGTTGGAACATATTTTGTTAGCAACACACTCCAACACCCTACCAACATGATCTTTTGCTAGCCAAAGATTAAAGTATTGATATGGTACATCTAATATGGGGCGTATCGTATCCATATCCATGTTGACTAGCACAGCCTGCACAAGATACGCTACAACTCTATGCGTTTCTGCTAGTCGTGCGTATTTGCATGATACACCACTGTATTGATGCATGTCGCACTACATTGGTGGATACGACTCGATACTCACCACTATGAAAGCGTATCGGACCCTAATTTGACGATATATTCAAACCTTGATTTAGGATATATTTTTTGCCAAAAATTTAATAAGAATTGAAAATTATAAAATTAATTTATTTTATTTATATTAAATGATTTAAATATTTTATTTTACATATAAATTATATGTTAAAAATGAAAATATATTTATTATTTGAAAAAATAGAGTTATTATTTATATAAAATACTAAATAAATAAAATTTCCCAAAAAATAATAAAAACTATAAATTATAATTATAAAACTGAACTAAATAATTTAAGAGCTAATTTTCCCCAAAATTTTAGGAAAAACTGAAAATTATAAATTATTTTACCTACCTTAAGTTATTTATATGTTTTATTTTAAAACTATATGTAAAATAAACAAATGTATGTTTAAAATAAAAATATATTTTAAAAATAGAGATTATTTATATAAAAATACTAAATAAAAATCCCAAAAATTAATAAAAATTAAAAATTATAATTGTAAAAACTAAAATAGAGTGATAATTATTGTATGATATGTACATCTTCCAGAGTCCCGATATCGTTGATTGTAATGTTTCTCTTCATATAACTTGTTAAAGTGTACATTTCTCATGTTTTTATACCTCATTCATAGTTAACTCATGATTAGTACCTTGTACTTTGGACCTAGTTCCACTTTGGTCCTTAAACTTTAAAATGTGACAATTTAGTATTTGAACTTTCAAAATTTGCGAACCCAGTACCTGTAGTTAACCAACCATCAAATATGTGTATTGCGTGATGACATGTGCGATTTCAATTTTTTAAAAATATCAAAATTACCCATCGAAACACTGTTCATCATCTTCTTCTTTAGGAATCAAGATTGAAACAAAGCAATGGTGAACAACCCCAAACCTGTAGGGGTTTCAACCAAGGTTTAAAATTTCGATACGTTACACCCAATACGGGGCGCATCATATCGTATCTTTTAAAAACCGATATAGGACACACATGCAAATCGGGCGTTTCATCTTTTTTCATGCGTATCGGACCCATATCAAGGGTGTATCGAGGCGTATCAGTAGCGTATCGACGAAAAAGATACGACCAAAAACTAAAAAAAAAAATTTAAAGGGAGAAAGCAAGTTTCTTTTCCCCGAAATAAGCCTTATTTCACCTCCAAATGATTCTAAAACTCCAAACTTCAATTCTAGAGTGCTAGATTTGCAAAATTTTGCAAGAAACAAGTGTGAATCGTTAATTTTTTTTTAAAGATTTTTAAAATTTTGAAGAAATATGGCAAAAATAGGTAATTTTTTTCAATCTTTTATAATATCTTGTGATTTCCTTTTTTTCTTGAATGTTTAAATTTATGTTGATCTACATTTCTTACATTTAAAATCACAATTTTTTGTGCTATCAATAGATTTATGGAAATTTCATGAAAATATTTGGGGAAAATATAAATTAATAAAAAATTTGAAAATGTAAGTTTTTTCTCTGCCTATAAAGACTAAATATGTTTTAGATATATGGATTTATCTATCATATAGACCAATTGAAATTTCTTCTTTAATAATTATTATTTTTATTTTTTTAGAATTAAAAAATAAATTAATTAATAATTAAATTTTATGATTTGATCACAATGATTGAATATATTATAATTCTATGAATGATCTATCATATCCACAATTGAAAATTCTTCTGTAATAACTATTTTTTTAATATATTATATAATATTTATTTATTTTTTATAATTTTTAAAAATGAATAATAAATAATAATTATTTAAACAATAAATAATTATTAATTATATTTTCACATAGAAGTTGTGCCAATGCATGTTTTATGGTTGGATAGGAGAGTTGGGTTTTTCTCATCCCATAAAACATTAAAACTTAGGAATTATAATTTATAAATTATAGGTAAGCATAGAATTTTTAATGAAATTACAATTAGCTATAATATATTTCTTCATAAAACCATTAAAATATATTAATTTAATGTATATACACGTCATTGAGGTTTTATATTTAGTGTCGTTGATGTATTTTTATGATTTATTAAATTATTTATAGTGTTTCCAAGCGTATCATAGTTTTTCTCTGATACGCATACGTATCCAAAGTGTATCTCGATATGTATCTTAAAATTGCCTTTCCGATACACTTGACGTTTTCGTTACTTTGAACCTTGATTTCAACACTTGTCACATTCGTTAACTGGGGGTTTGAGGGAATGTATTTGGTTTTTGTAGGAGCTGGATCATTACCATTCCCTTGCAAAATTGTACAAAAAACTTATACCTATGTTTCATCTTATTGAGGAAGAAGGTGATGAACAATGTTTTAGTTTTGACAAGGGCATTTTGATGGTTGATAAAGAAAATTAGATGACACCCAAAAGGGCATTTATATCTTTTCACATGCCATTTAATGAATGGTATTAGATTGGCATCTTTGGAAAATTCGGATATTAAATTATTATATTTTAAAGTTGAGGGACCAAAATGACACTAGGTCCAAAGCACAGATACTAATAAGGAATTTTCCCTTAAATATAATGTTATTAATATATATATATATATATATATATATATATATATATATATATATAACTTATATGCATTTCCCTAAGGTATTCAAGCATTTTTCATATATTTATTCGTACCGAATTCTTAAATACCATACTCAAAAGCAAAGAGTACACTTTTGCTACAAGCAAGATTAAAACAGAAAATCATGGCCTTGGTCTAATGCAATGGCCCCACGACTAAGAACGAAGTCATTTCATCTAATTCAAGGTGGGGCCATGTCAACAAATCAAAGGCTTTGACTTACTTATATCAGCGCATGTGGGTATGCCAACAAAACACCCTCCAATGCTGGGGTACTACTTGGGTTCAGGCAAGAAGTACAGAACCGATGAAATGGAATTGGGCCCGATAATTTGTGGAGTGTTGGACAGAACTAGGTCCACTCTAGCCAGGCCTAATAATGGTGGGTTCGTAGCCTCGGACTCAAAGTTTGCACGACGGGCCCTCAGCATGGTGTAATCCGATTTGTGTACAACAGATCGGGAGCGTGCTGTTGAATCCGTTGAAAGCGAACCAACAAGAGAAAGCAAAATCATTGGCAAGGAAGAGCACTCAGTCGTTGGATTTCCTTGAGCTCACGACTGACTTTTGCTCTATGGTAAGCATCATTTATGTATCCGCTGTCCTCTGTGTGTGTGTGATGAGAGAGAGAGAGAGATACCTGATGGGTTTTTGAGATCGGACTGGTTCTGATTGCGATTGTTGGGAAGAAGAGACTGAAACCGCTTTGATTTTCTGGCTCGGGCTAGGGCGAGGAGAAGAAACGGAGACTGTGGAAGAAGAACCCAACGGTGCCGATGAAAGGAAACCCAGATGAGGAGTCGAGGCAAATGTGCTTCTACACCAGCCCAACATCAATAGAGTCATTTGTCCTCCTGCAGCGGCTCTCCGACAGTGACAAGTACATTGCCTGTTATAATAGTCTGGTATGAAAAAGAGAAAATTAAATATTCTGAAAGGACAAAATGTTAAAATGTACAGGGTAAAAAACAAATCGGCCGAATGCATGTTTTACACTCTTGTGCATTTGGCAAAACTGTGTAAAATCATCGGCGTACAAGTATTGAGGAAGCCATTTCAGGAGCCATTCGAGACAAGGGAAGGGAGGAGGTTGAGCAGATTTGTTGTCGGAGGTAGATAGGCGATGGGCGATGGGACGATCAGATGCCTTGATCGTCTGAGCGTCCTCACAGAGAAGGAGAAAAGGCGTTTGAACCTCAAACTTGGCACAATGAGATAGCTGTACATACTTATCTTCTCTTCTTTCTTTATTGTATCCTCCTTAGGTCACCGACCTTGTCTCCCTATTGTATCCCTATTAGCTCTATTAATAGAGCTGCAGCCTATTGAATATATATATCAAGAGAAATTATTATCTTCTCCATCCATCCTTCTTGGTTCATATCATGGTATCAGAGCCTGTGATACTTTATCGGATCCACTTGAGCTTCGTCGGCGCCCTCTCATGAGTGCACACTGTTGTTGCACTGGTTATCGTAGCACCTTGGGTTGAAGGCTAGCTCCCTCGCATAACCGCCCATCGTGATCGTCGTCCTGTACACGACTTCTGGTGCACGCAGAAAACTAAGTTCAATTCTTATTTGCTTCTTCTTCTTCAAGCCCGGAAGCAGGGTAATCTGGAGTTTTCCATCTGGAGCACGAAAGCTTGTCGATCCAGCTTCGAGGATAATCACGAAAAGCGCCCAGTTGTTATTCTCGTCTATGTTTCGCAAGGGTCATCCTGCTCCGCCGCCCGGTACAGAGGTAAACAGAGAACTGAAGCTTGGATCCTCCATCTTCCAAGTCTGCGACCAGACCGACGACTCCTCTGCTCTAGTTGGCTGTGGAACAAGCTTGGATCCTCTGTCCTCCGTCTTCCAAGTCTGCGACCAAACCAATGACTCCTCTGCTCTGCTCCGGTTGGCTGCGGAACAAGCTTGGATCCTCTGCGACTAGACCAACGGTCGATGTTTTGAACGAGATCTTACCGGAAGCAGGGTCATCGAGGTAGATATCCCAGAGGGTGACCCAACCCGAATCAGGAGCTCCTTACTCTTGACGCCGATCAGCTTCTTCATCCGGTGGCTCTCCACGAAGGCGATAATCTCATTCGCGTACGAGACCTGCTTCCCGTGCACCTGAAGGTCTGTTGCGTTCTTCCTCCTTAAGCCAAACGAACCTGGCTTCCCTGTTGTAGCCCACCTCCTCCGTGCCATCCAACGGCAACAAACTCTTGGGCAGCGATATCTCCTCCAGAAGCTACAGCGATTTCTTCTTGTAGAGAGCATCTCTGCCTTCTCTCTGTAATTCTCAATCGCTTGACTCACTATTGCTGTTGTCTGAGCTGGTCGCTAAGGCTTAGTTGAGGGAAGAAAGAAACAAAATTAATTGAAGAAAGCAAGAAAAGGAACACGGGTCTGAGTCTGAGCCTGAGCGAGAGCCCTGAGTCTACCTTGTTTCTTTTCCCATGATTTGCGTTGCTCCAGAGTTTTGTGTTTCTCCTCATGGATTCGTCTGAAGCTGTTCAACATATCTCTCATCCCATCACTCCAGAGTTTTTCTCAAGGGACGTCTTCTATGGCGATATGTGACGGGTGAGATTCCCAAATCTACTAAAATTGTTGATGAAACAGAAGATAAATTTGCTGAACGAGTAGAAAAATGGGACGGGAAAAATCATCAAATATTGACCTAGTTTTGCAATACTTGTATTGCAAGCATCAAGTTGGAATTTCGTAGATATGACTCTCCTAAAGAGGTATGGGATTTCTTACAAGTTTGTTATTCTATTTTTGATGATGTGCATCAGTTTCAGCTCTATAGGCGTCTTCACCGTATGAAGCAACAACCTGAACAGACCATTCACAGTTATGTCTCTGAATTACAAGTTCTTTGGGATCAGTTAGCATAGTGTGAACCTGAATGGGATAGTACCTCTACAGCTACTACTTATTCCAAGCTTCGCGATCGCCAACGTGTTTGGCATCTTCTGATGACTCTCAGGGATGAGTATGAACCTATTAGCGGTACTCTACTTCATCGTAGCCCATTGCCTTCTCTTGAAGTTGTGGTCAAAGATTTGCTCTCTGAAGAAACTCGTCTAAAAACTCTTCGAGATGAACAATCATTATTATCTACTGGTGTTGTTCTTGCTACTTCGGGTATGTCAGCTACTTCTTCAACTAAATCTTCAAAACGGACTTTCTGCAATTACTGCAAGAAGACTAGTCACACTATTTATGAGTGTCGCCGCTTGCAAGCCAAAAAGGCGTCTGGACAGAAGTCCTCATCCATGGGTTCTCAGGCTTCGAGTTCTACTGCAGCTGCTGCCACAGAGAATTCTTCTGATAACACCTCTCCAAAATTTTCTCTTAGAGAACTCCAAGCTCTTCTTCATCAGCTCCGACATGATTCTGGTATGCCTTCTAATTCAGTCTTGCCCGTCACTCCAGGTACTACCTCATCATGGTATTTTGATTCTACCTGTTGCAATTATATGACATCCAATTCATCACTGTTTACTTCCAAGTCACATCCTTCTATTGCACCAATTGTTCATACTGCCGATAGTTCCACCTTAACTGTCAAAAGTGTAAGCACTGTTTTAACATCTCGTTTGTCACTTCCTAACACTTTTTTGGTACCTAAATTAACTCTAAATCTTATATCTGTTGGACAATTATGTGAACTTGGTTTTGAACTACATTTCTTAAGTTGTGGTTGTACTGTGCAGGATCCACGGATAGGGAAGATCATTGGGACAGGCCGTAAGGTTGGGAGACTGTTTGAGCTATCATCTCTTCAATTACCATCTCTTGCTGCTGCTGTCACCTCTAGTGTCTGGCATTCTCGTCTTGGTCACATTTCTACCTTTAAATTAGGATCTTTAATTTCTAATGGATGTTTGGGTCCTGTTAAAACAACAGACTTTGATTGTGTTTCATGTCCTCTTTCAAAACATCATGCTTTGCCTTTTACTATAAGTGATTCTGTTTCTTCTGCACCTTTTGATCTTATCCATTCTGATATTTGGAGCCCTTCGCCTCATAATAGCATGGGTGGTTCGCGTTATTTTGTGATCTTCGTTGATGATTTCTCTCAATATACATGGATTTATCTCATGCGTTATAAATCTGAATTACCTGCAATTTATATTCAATTTGCCACCATGATCAAAACTCAGTTTTCCTCTATCATCAAAATTTTTCGCACTGATAATGCCATGGAATATAGAGATTCTATCCTTATCCAATTTCTTTCACAAAATGAAACTATCATTCACAGATCCTGTCCCGGTACCTTTCAACAAAATGGGCGTGCTGAACGAAAACATAGGCATATTCTTGCTACTGTTCGAGCTCTTTTAATCTCTTCCTCTTGTCCTGAACGTTTTTGGGGGGAAGCAGCCCTCACTGCTGTTTATACCATCAATCGCATTTTTTCTCCTGTTATTGGTAACATTTCTCCTTATGAACGATTGTATGGCCATTGCCCTAATTACCAGTCTCTTCGTGTATTTGGTTGTGCTTGTTTTGTTCTATTACAACCTCATGAACATACTAAATTGGAACCAAAAGCACGTCTATGTTGTTTACTCGGGTATGGTATTGAACATAAAGGATATCGGTGATGGGATCCTCTTTCCCAACGACTTCGCATATCTCGTAATGTTACCTTTTGGGAACACAAAATGTTTTCCAGTCTCTCCCCATTTCGAGTTACCACGACATCTCCACATTTTTTTATTGATCCTACTATATCATTTTTTCCTGATGATTTATCTGCAGGTCCGACTACTTCATCTGATAGCTCTAACAGTACTGCACAACCTGCAACCTCTCCTGATGCATCTACCTTGGCTTTGGATCCTCCAACTCTGCCTTCTTCTAAGCCCTTGATTCCTCCTGATGAATTCGACCCTACTCATTCTAATGTTTCACTTCGTTGCTCTGGTAGGGTCACTAAACCTTCCATTATTCTTCGTGATTTTCATTGTTATTCTACCATTGTATCTTTATATGAACCTTGTACCTATCGTGAGGCTAGTACTGACCCTCTATGGCAGAAAGCAATGGCAGAAGAAATTCAAGCTCTTACAAGCACTCATACTTGGGATTTAGTTGACCTACCTCCAGATAAATCCGTGATTGGTTGCAAATGGGTCTACAAAATCAAGACTCGGGCATATAGTTCAATTGAATGGTATAAAGCTAGATTGGTAGATAAAGGGTTCACATAGGAGTATGGCATTAATTATGAGGAGACTTTTGCTCCAATAACCCATCTCACTCTGTTCGCAGTTTTATTGCAATTGCTATAGATAAGCACTGACAGTTATTTCAGATGGGTGTTAAGAATGCTTTTCTCAATGGTGATCTTTCTGAAGAGATTTATATGCAGCCCCCTCCTGGTTATGATCATCTCCCTAATCAGGTTTGTCGTCTTCGTAAGGTTCTATATGGACTTAAGCAGGCGCCTCGAGCATGGTTCTCCAAATTCAGTTCTATTGTTTGTCAGTTTGGTTTTCAATCTAGCACTTATGATCATGCCTTGTTCATCCGAAAGACCTCTCAGGGTTGTGTACTTCTCCTCCTTTATGTGGATGACATGATCATTACTGGCGATGATTTGCAAAGCATTTCCGCTCTTAAGACCTTTCTTAGCAAACAATTTGAAATGAAAGATCTTGGTCGATTAACTTATTTCTTAGGCATTGAGGTCTCCTCCGACCAATCGGGATATTATCTGTCTCAGACCAAGTATGCCACTGATCTTGTTTCTCGTGCAGGACTCACTGATACTAAGACTGTTAACACTCCAATTGAGCATAATGCCCATTTGTCAGCCACTGATGGTACTCCTCTTAGTGACTGCACCTTATATTGGCAACTAGTTGGCAGTCTTGTATACCTTACTGTTACTCGTCCTGATATTGCATATGCTGTCCATATTGTGAGTCGGTTCATGTCTGCCCCTCGCACTACTCATTATGCTGCTGTGCTTCGGATCATCCGTTATGTCAAGGGCACTTTGTTTCATGGACTTCACTACTTCAGTTCTTCCTCTCTTCATTTGATTGCATATTCTGATGCTGATTGGGCCGGTGATCCTACTGATAGACGCTCCACTACTGGTTATTGCTTCTTTCTTGGAGATTCTCTTATATCTTGGCATAGTAAGAAGCAAACGATTGTCTCTCGTTCCAGTACTGAAGCTGAATATCGAGCTCTTGCTGACACTACCTCCGAGCTGCTATGGTTATGATGGTTACTCCATGACATGGGAATTACTCATTCATCTGCAACCCCTCTTCACTGTGACAATCATAGCGCCATACAGATTTCTCACAATGACGTATTTCATGAGCGCACTAAGCATAATGAGACTGATTGTCACTTTATTCATCATCATGTGCTCGAGGATACTGTTTGCCTTATTTCTGTCCCTTCGTAGGATCAATCTGCAGATATATTTACCAAAGCTCACTTTCCTCTTCACTTTTGTGCTCTCGTTGGCAAACTCCAGATGACTGATACATTACCATCTTGAGTTTGAGGGGGGATGATAGCGTATTCTATCAAAATTAGTTTCATTATCTCCTTCCTTCTAGGAGATAGCTGTACATACCTTATCTTCTCTTCTTTCCTTATTGTATCCTCTTTAGGTCACCGACCTTGTTTCCCTATTGTATCCCTATTAGCTCTATTATAAATAGAGTTGTAGCCTATTGAATATATATATATATATATATATATATATATATATATATATATCAAGAGAAACTATTATCTTCTCCATCCATCCTTCTTGGTTCGTATCATCCTTCTTGGTTCGTATCAAGAACAAATAGAGAGAGAGAGAGAGAAGAGGGTCATAAGAGGATTGAAACCATGGTGGAAACAGGAGAGTTCTAGCAAAGATTGAAACCACGACGTTGAGGGTTATACGTTTCCGGCGAAGATTGAAACCATGCTGGATACGGTGATGAAGCTTCTACTGAACTGGTTCTGTTTTTGCCTCTACTCCCAAGCGAAGGAGGCAGATGGTTGCCGGAGCCGATGATGAAGCTTCTGCCTCTGTTCCCATGGAATTGTTTCTGTTGAGCCGATGATGTTTTTACCAAATGCTTGCAAAATCGAACCAGGTGTAAAGTTTACCCCGGTTCGATTTTACACCTCTACCAAATGCAGCCTTCAAGTTTAAATGTTTTGAGGAGCGGAGGTGGTGCAACTCTTACTTTGGAAATACAGATATTCGCATCGAATCGAGTTGGATACTTGATTATTCGAGATTGGTTTGCAGAAATAGTGTTAGGTTCGAGATCGAGCTCAATTCGAGCTAAAGACTTGAGCTCAAACTTGGCTCAATTTAAAAGCTCGCAAGTTTGAGTTCTGCTCGACATGAATTTGACTGCAAGTCAAACTTAAAAAAAATAAAATAAAATTATACATATAAAAATGTTTTTTGTTTTAGATACAAAAATTAAGAATTATAAAAAATTATTTATTATTATACATAAAAAATAAAAATATTATTATATATAATAAAAATTAACTATTATTATATATATATTTATATGTATATGTATGTATTTATATATAATAAAAATTATTTATTTATTATACTAGGCTTAATTAGGCTCACGAGCCTCACGAGCCAAGCTTCACTGGGATTGAGCTCTACTTGATTAGCAAACAAGCCCATATATCCGGCTTGAGTTCGGCTCAAAGCTCGGTTTAAACTGAGCCAAACTCGAATAGCTTGTGAGAAGCTCTGCTTGTGGCCACCCTGAAGGAGTACAAATACAAATGTGTACAATGCAAAACCTTGTATTTTGTATGTATTTATACCATGGTTTTTAAAACCGACCCAGTGATCGAATCGGTCAGGGGTCCGGTTACCAAGTCGAGCAGTCCGATCGTTTGAACCGAATGCTTGACCCATTTTGACAGAAAAATAAAAATAAAATAAAAAACAGTCAAAACCGTTCAAATGGTTAACCGCCTCATTCAGCGGTTCGCTGACTAAAATCAACGATTTTGGGGGGAAATCCGGTTTTTGGGAAAAACAGAACCGGTCAGGTGACTGATTCCCGGTTTTTCTGATCCAGTCCGGTTTTAAAAACCATGATTTATACTGTACATATTTGTATTTATACGTACTCCTTCCAAACTGAGCCTTAAGGGAAGAATCGTGTTCCGTTTAACAATTAATGTTTTATGGTCTAAATAGCAGAGAGAAAATTTATATATATTGCTGGAAAGACATGATACGGAAACGTTTGATCACTCAAAGCCTCTCATCAATTTTGATAAATACCACCTTGGTTACCATGATATTAGTTTATTCCATAAAAGTTTTTTCGGTACTATAATTGAACCTCGCCCTATGTGACACCAATCACATTAGCCACAATTGTTATGCCAATCTAAACTATAAGATTTTTCCAAATCCATTACTATTAGATTTTGTATTCCTCCAATATGTGAAACCATGTCCTCTGGTGCGTTTAATATTTATTAGGCTAATTTATGGGTTCCATGAAAAGGAAGGGTTCTCTTCATGGAATCAGGATTTTTCTTTACACCTTTCTCACAATACTTGCAGACATGCAAGATGTTCTCAATGTACAACTGCAAGTATTGTGAGAACAAAATATTAAAAATTTCAGTGTGAAAATGAAAGAGGCTTAAAAATGATCAGAAAGGAGCCTGAGTATCTAAAGCATGATACTTAGATTATATTTGATTTAGTCTTCATGCTTTTTTAGTTATATTTGAAAATGAATGTTCTATAATTCTTACAATCAATTGCTATCAGAAGGGGAATGAGTTGGAAGATTGGTAATGAAAATTTGGTCAATTACTGGAAGGATACTTGGTATGGAAATTCCCCTACTTTGGATGATGTTAATCCAGGGACCAACTCAAATTTGGAGATGTTGGTTAGTAGTGCAATCGATCATGATCATAGAAAGGTTTGGAAAGGAAGACCTCATTAGATCCTTGGTGCTCAATCATGTTTGGCATTGTATTAAACCCATCTTAATTCCCTCTAGTAATATGGAGGACAAACTAGTTTGAAAGTTTACTTTGGATGGGAAGTTTTCAGTTAATATGGCCTATAATGAAGAGAGTCGTATAAATGGAGGAATTGGAAATTCTGATGGAGGACAAAAAAATATTTGGAGAGTTAAAGTTTTTCTCTTCCTTCTTCTAAATGGAAAACTTCCTATGAAAAATAAATTTATTGTGAGAGGTCTCAATATTAACCCTAGCTGTGATCTATGTGGAGAGGAAGAGAATATAGATCATCAGTTCATTAAGTGCAATTTATCTAAACAAATATGGATGCTTATTAAGGTTTCATTTTGTTCATCGGAATAGGGGTCTGGAATCGGAATCGGAATGGGCTATTCCGATTCTAACTGTTTGGTTAGATTCCTGCTGGAATGGCATTTCCCCATTTGAGGGAATGGCCATTCCCTGCCCCTCCCTCCTGTTGATTTTAATTCTCATTCCCATTCCTGTCTAAACCAAACAGACTGGGAATAGATCATTCTGATTCTGATTCTGATTCCGATTCCGATTCTAACTACAAACCAAACAGACCCTAAGTCTTCTCTCCGAGTGCCTAATGATAATGATTCTTTAGTTAATTTTTGGTGGTCCAGAATTGCTAGAAATCATGATTCAAATAATGAACAATTGTTTAAAGAGAAACTAACAATTATTCTTTGGTTTATATGGACAAACGTAAATGATAAATGCTTCAATAATAAATCTTCTCAACCTCAAATTATCATTGACAAAGTCTTTGACTTTTGGAATGAGATAAAAAATAATTCACTAAATGGAGTCAATGATAGTTTAAAAGAATGGAAGTAAATAGTGTGGTCCGACCCTAACCTTGGGACCATTTAAATCAATTTGATGCTTTTTGTAGATAAGATGGTTGGTGCTTTACTGCGTGTATTGCCAGGAATCACCTGTAATTTTGGTTTTGTTTTTCACTAAGGCTTACTGTATTGATTACTCATTATTAATTTAGTTGAAGCTTGGGTAGCGTGGGAAGCTATAAATATTGCCTCTTAAAGACTTTAAGAACACCCAAATCATCATTAAGGTGACTCTAAGCTCATTATCAACTATCTCATAAGAAAATTGTAACCCCCATGGAAGCTAGAAAGCATCATCAATGAATGTATCAGCATCGTATCGCGGTTCAACGTAAGCATCATTTTTAGACATGTATATCGTAAAGCAAATTAGGTTGCAGATTGGCTCGCTAGGAATGCTCCATTTAATAGATTAGTTAAATAAAATAACTATAATTGTATTATTTAGGAATAATAAATAAGTATAGTGGAGAAGCCCCAGTCTGGTTTAAGGCAGAATGGGTCGGATCTAGGTAGAACTAGTCCTGATTATACTAAAAACAATAGTTGTTTATTCAAATAATAACTTCAAATTTAAATTTTGATAATATAATCTTAATAAAAACAATAGAAAAATACTATATTATTTATATACTAATAAGACAAACATTTTTAACTAATATTATCTTTCAAATTTTACTATTTCAAACATAAATATATGATGAAAAATCATAAAAAATTAAAAATTATATATTTCATAAAATCGGTTTCGAGTCTAAATCGGTTCTGGATAGGCAAGAACCAAAATCGGCCCAGTTATTAATCAAAACAAAATCATGAAACCAAAACCGTTATAATTGGTTCGGCCGATTTGGGTCCACCGGGTAGACCCAACCCATTGACAACCCTAGTCTAGTTACCATTTTTCTAGTAATAATAATTTGTTAATAAATTATTTCTAACTAAATAAATAATTTAGAAAAATAAAATAAAAATGAATAAATAGAAGTAAATAATGTATTTAATTTTATTAAATAAATAAATAAATAAATGTTTAGATAATAATTTATTAAATTGAATAAAATAAATAAAAAAGTTCATTATTCCTTTTTTCTTTTCTCTCCTCCCATGTTCTTTCTTTCTTTCTTTCTTTCTTCTTCTTCTTCTTCGTTTTCTTCACTTCTCTTGTTTCCTACCTAGAAGGGCAAAATAGGATTTTAGAAATTCTAAATGAGTTCACATGCGATGTTTCATTGATGGAGGGTATGTTTAAGTCTAGTAAGGTCATCCCACAAGGTATATTTAATTCTTTTTGAAAATTTTAGGGTATGTTTAAGTTTTATGCCCCTTTTTTATATTTTTATCTATTTTAAAATTTTAATTATGACATTTTGAGCTGATCTATTTGACATGGATATGATATGGGCATGTAGGGAAAGAAGTGCAGGATATGATATGGTGCATGAAGGATTTGGATTTGGGAAGATAAACGAATTACGATGTAGATTTTGTAATAGCTTATAATATGGAAATTTTAAATACCTTTTGTCCTTAATAGGATAACAGAATGGATGATGTGTAAAGATTACAAGGTTATTTCGAGAGAAATCTTTACAATACAACATATATTAGTGCTAATAGATGTGTGCATTAGGAAATGGAAGAAAAATGGGGAAGAAAATAAGTGCCCATGAATTAGGTGGGAAAGCTGAAAGGGAAAAAAAACTAGCACAATTTAAAAACAAGTTTATAATATAAAGAAATTGGAATTTAATTAGATGGAGTGATTAATGATATTTGACTTAAAATGGAAAATAACATAAAAAAGTATCAAAGGATATCTTAAGAGAATTTAAAGGAAAATGGAAAATAGTAAAGAAACTTGGTGGTAGAATGAACAAGTTGAAAATATAATCAAATTAAAACAAGCATGTTACAAAGAATGACAAAGTAGAGATTTAAACCATGTTAGGTGAACCAAAGGGTATTGTTAAAAGATGAGAAAATCAAATAAAGATGGAAAAACTATTTTAATTAAAATTTTATATATTTATAGAGATATCTTTGAATCTAATTTCTAATGCAACAAACATAGCTTAATTTGGAGTTTTCTATGCAAAGTTATGGCCATTTTATGAGAGAGATATGTTTAGACCAACTAAGTTAGTTGGCTTAAAGAAGACCGACCAAACTACTCTCAGTAATGTTGATAGTAATGGTTGGTCTAAAGTGGATTGATCCTCCATAATGCCTTTTTTTTTGTGATTCCTCTTCTCCAAAGATTGAGAAACAAGAAGAAACCTAATGAAAATGAATCTCCTACTCAAAAAGCTTCTTGTTGAACTAGGATTGATAACTGTTAGAGGATAAAACCTATTCAAGGATCTCACTTAACAGCTTAAGCTTTTAGGTTGAATGGTTCTTTGAGATGGTATCAGAGCGACTTTGATAAAGTGATTTAGTGCTTGATCCTTGTCACCCCCATTATAATTAATTAAGTTTCAGCACAAGATATGGATGGGCCTGTGCTTATTCACACTTCAAGCCCAATGGGCTTTCGTGTGAGGGGGCATGTTAGAGAATAAAACTTATTCAAGGACCTCACTTAACAATTTAAGCTTTTAGGTTGAACGGTTCTTTGAGAACCTCCAATCCAAGTATAGTAGGATCTCCTACCTCTTCCATAAATACTCTCTCCTCCAAATTTGTAGAGGACCTTTGGTAAATCCTTCTAAGAGGCCTATAAGCTTGAGGGATCAATTAAAACTCGTGACTAAAGCATCCTTTGAAGAAGAGACAGCTAGAAGATTCAACAAGGCTATTAAAGCACCAAAAAGAGACTCTTTCAAGTCAAGCTCAAGCATTGGGGAATTGATTACATTCTCCCTAAGGTAGCTAGGTTCTTATTGTCTCTTTTGTTTGATTGATTTTTTTATTGAATGAATGCCATAGGTTGTAGCCTTGTAGGTAGCTTTTCATTCATTAGTTGCATGTTAATTTCCTTTTCAATGCTTATAGTTCATTGTTTGTTTGTTTACTTTTTCTTTTATATAGTATTTTTTTCTTTGCATCCGATTTACTTGATTAATTTGCATCTTAATTGCTTAGTTTACCATTCCACATCTTAGGTCATGCATAAACCCTAGGGTATCATGTTTTATCATTATATGTTCTATTTTGCATGCATCATAACTAGGTTGCATTCTAGCTTCATGCAGTTGTTCTTTTTGTTTCTTTCTTCATCTTCATGCTTCAGTTTTTGTTTGCATTAGATCTTCTTCATTGGCATTTACATTAAATCCTCAATTCACCATCTCCTTTGCCAGCCAACTGCTTTTTTTATTCTCTCACTTCACTATTTTTCTTCTAGCTCTCCTATCTGGCAAAGATGTGGCATCCACTGGCATATCAGTCTCAATTATAATTGGGTCCATCAAGAACTTGGCCTAGTTTGGGACCATGAAGACATGAAACCGATATATATACAATATATACTGGTCCTGGTTTGGGTTGTTGATGCATAGAAATCACTTGGAGCAATATATACAGCTCAATGTATGGTGGAGGCTGAATCTCATAACTGGCTAAATCATCCTTTAGCATGGAGCGGTTGTCTGGCAAAATGAACATAAAAGCCTCGTGTAAGGTGCCAATCAGCCGGTTGTCTTGCATCTGAATTGGGGGTAACCCCATTGTGTAATCCTTTAAAAGAAATAAATAAATAAAAGAAGCCTCTTACCAGAATTTGTTTTCTAGGAATAATGAGAGGCAGAGGCCCATCAATTGTGTACAGCCTCCAGATTTCAACGTGTGAAAGCACTAATTCTAAATCACCTATATATATAGTTATTAACTGGTGAGAAGGATGAAAATGTCCATAAGGCCCAAATTTACAGTCCTTCAGCCCCCGCCCCAGATTGTTTCTTCATCATATAACTTACAACTAGTGGGGATTCAAGCATGGAATTTATTAAGGGAAAGTGAATAAACAGAAACTAATAATTATTATAAAGAATAAATGTAATGTTGTTTAATAAGATAATTATTTTTCATATTGCCTGTTAGTGTTGTATTTTGTTTATTTTATCTTATTAGTGATTAAATATTATAATTTTTTTTGTAAATATATAAAATTAGGTGGTTGTCATAATTAAACTAATCTATAAATTAACTTTTTATTCATAATTAAATTAATCTAAGCCTGAGCTTGAGGTCTAAGATTTCGGATTCGGCTTGGGTTGATACTCAACCTAACCCAATCTGCCCAAGTTGCATCCTGATGAGCAATGTGACATTTGTAATTGGACTAAGCCAAACCAAGTACAACCCATGCGTGCATTATTTTTGGGGTTTTAACTATTTTTAGATAAAAAATATTAGTATTGAAGCCATGAATGAGCTATGGGGTAATGGATATACCCTCATTGTATAGTCTGATGAACCAAAAAAATAATAATAAATAAAAGATCTCAATCCAACATTTTGATAGTGTATTAAGGTTGCCTGGCCTAGCCCAACCTACACCCCAAATGTAGCAGTATTTGTCTAGGCCTAGGACATGGAGTTAGGGACATGCTTGCTTATAAAACTATAATTTTTTACAAATTAAAAATTTTATTTAATTTTAATCTATTATATATATATATATATAATTTCTAGGTTGAGCTTAAGTATTGCTCTCTAGGGTTGTCAATGGACTTTGAAAGCCCAATACTCAATTTGACTCAGAATTTGATTATCTTGGATTTAGATGTTAGAACTTGCATCTGATTGATAATTGAATTAGATGTGGATTTAACCTCATCTGATCCAATTAAAATTTGAGTCCAATAAAAATTATGGAAAAGTACACTTCACCACACTGCAAAATTCTGAACACCATTGCAACCTTACACAATTCAAATTGACAAACACCCCCACTCTAAAACACCAATACCTGCCCGTGTATTGGCATCAATTCCAAGCTGATACCTACCCCAACTGTATGGTGGGGCTAAGAATTCTTAGGGTGGGTTGAACAGTCATTCTCCCTAAAAATTATTATTTTATGTATATATGTAGTATAATTATGTATACATACAGATATTATGTATAATTATATAAAGTTTATAATTGTAAATTTAATATCTTATGTTTATACACATTTATTATACATATATGCTTTAAAAATAATTAGCTTTTAAGCTTTTTTAAATTTTAGTCCTTTTAAACACAATAAGATGGTTGTGGATTAAATCAAAATCTGATATAACAATCAAATGTAGATGTAGGTTTAGATATTTCATAATTGGATGTGGATATGGATGTAGCTAGATCTTATCTGAATCCGATCCAATTATAGTCCTATTTTCTGCATTATGTGTGGGCTTTGTGCAAATCTAAGTTAGACCTACCTTAGAAGAAAATAATATCTTGAGCCTAGAAATTTGTAGGTCTAATCAGGTTAGGATAAGTTATAGATGATCATCCCTAAGTAGGAGTCTCATGCAAGGTTTAAAGTATCGGAAACGTAAGGTATATTGGAAAGATAATTTTAAGAGACGTATCGGGATACGCTTTGGATACGTATAGATACGGACGAAAAATCAAGATACACATAAATATGCTAAAAAACACAAATAAATCCTAAAAAATATATTAATAACGATAAATAAAGTTATTTAAAAGTAAAAAACTGTAATTTAATTGTCTATATAAAATTTGAGATATAAAGACACACTTAGTAACTATTGACAAATGATGGAACAAGTAAAATGTGAAAACACAAAAAAAACTAAAATGTATATTGATATACATTGGTTTTAAAATAGTCAATATAATTTATCTTAATATTTATTAATACATAAATTTTAATAATTAATTCTAACATTTATTGATAAGCATATACTAAGAAAGAGAGAAAGTTTACTTAAAAAAAATGCATAAACTTATAGCAAGCAAATGGGCATGGCTTAGTGGTGATTGGTTTACCTCTAGTTCTTAAAGTCTAATGGCTAGGGTTTGATTCTTGCTATTTGCTAATTTGTAGTTTTTTATACTAAAAAAATGAATTTAATGAGAAAGAGGGTTATTAATTAACGAAATTAATGAGAAGAGAATTCCAATTAGGCGCTAAAATTGAAATTGAAATTTAAAATTATGCATTAAATACATGAGTAATTAACTAATTAATGACAGAGAAATTCATTTAAATATAGGAGTAAATATAAAATTAATGAGAGGTAATTCGGCCTTAAATATAATTTAATGAAATTAATGAGAGATAAGGGAACTTGTATCAGGCTGTATCGGATTGTTTCGGCTGTATCGAACTGCTTTGGAACCGTATCGGCCGATACAGACCTTAAACAGTCTGATATAGGGCTAGGGCCCGAAACGGTCCGATATAGACCGATACATACGAAAAGAAACGCTATAGATAACTTCTATGCGTTCCGTGTATCGGACTTGTACCAGAACGATACGTATCGGCCGATGCGGTCCGATACGTTGCGAAATTTTGAACCTTGGTCTCATGACATTTTTATAATCAGAATGCAAATGGTTTGTTTTATTACTTTTAATATATGCGTGCATATTCTCTCAAAAAAATATATATGTGTGTTTATACATGTATGCATGTATTTTATCAATAAATAATGTTATATTCTACATGTAAAAAAAAAAGATCTCCCCACATCAAAGTGCAGAGTTATTGCCTTAAGAACTTTGCATACACATTTAATGTACAACCCGGGGCCTGGTCATTGGGTCAAATGGGACAATGGTCCAACTGCCCAAGTCAAACAATTTTTTATCAGGTCAATAATTTTGATCAAGTTCTTGATTTTAATTGAACCAGACCTAGAATTTTGGCCAGGTAATTGTTCAAATGGTTCAATCAAGCTGATCAACGACAAGTTAAAAACACTATTACTAACAGACTCCTCTTTTTATTCTCTCACTTTACTATTTTTCTTCTTCTAACTATCCTGTCTAGCAAAGATGTGGCATCCACATGCATACTAGTCTCAATTTTAATTGGGTCCTGCTTTGCGTTGTTGATGCATGCAGTTGATAGAAATTACTTTGGAGCAATATATACAAAGCTCAAATGTATGGTGGAGCTTGAAGCTCATAACTGGCCAAATCATCTCTTTGGCATAGAGTGGTTGTCCGGCAAAAAGGACATAGAAGTCTTTTAGGGGGCATTCTTTTTTGGATTTTGAGAGGGGAAAAGTTGGTTAATGGGATTTTAATTCCCATTGACCAAGAAACCCTTGTTCTTTTTTTTTTTAGGTTTATTTAGGGATCAGGGAAAATTTATTTTCCTGAGTATCATTTAATTGAGTAAGTGGAACCTATTTCTTAGGTGGATAAATAACTTTCTCATGTTGGGAGAAAATCACTAACACTTGAATGGGACAAAAAAAATTCTTTTTAATAATAAATTTTTATGAATAAAATAGTTATTACCTTATTTACCTGAAAATATAAAAACATAGGTAAGGAAAGACTTATTAAGATAACTACATTTACGTGGATAAATAACTTAAATAAAAGTGAAGAGAGCCTTAGAAGAATAATAATTCAAAGTTAATCCATCAGAGGCCGTAGAGCTCAACCCAAGCTGCTCAAAACATGACTCGAGAATCGAGATTTCAACGTGTGAAAGCACTAATTCTACATCATTTATGGAGAGCATAAAATGCCGGGGGACCGGCGTTAAATTGATGCACTTGGACAGTTGGAGTTTCTTATCATTCTCTACAATCTACAATGCAAAAAGGATGAAAAGCTTTTAAGCCACAAAACCAAGCTGATGATGTGTCCGATTGGAAGGCTTTTTCATGGCAGCTTTTGGCTTTTCAAGGTGGATCTAATAAATAATTTTTGATGAATGTCTAGAAAGCCCAAATTTATTGTTCTTCAACCCCTTTTTAGCACTTTTTAAAATCGGATTGGCCTGGACGGCTGGATTGGAAAAACCGGGAACTGGTCATTTGTTTTCCTCTAAAATTACTTTTTCTCCAAAACTGTTGATTTTGATCAGTAAACTGTTGAACTGGACGACTAACTGTTCGAATAATTTTGACCATTTTCCAATTTTTTAAAATTTGTTAAAATCTTTTTATTTTTTTATCAGAATGGACCGGCTATTCAAATAAAATGGCTAGACCGTTTGAACCAAAAACTGGACCCCTAACCGGTTCGATCACCAGTTCGTTTTTAAAAACCATGCTTTTTAGTGTCCTTCAACTAATTGAGGGCTGGCTCGAACCAATTGAAGGTTGGATTGTTGGTGTGTTAACGTTGACGTGAAATTGAATCTCGCAATCAGCATTTTGGGGAAAAAGGGGGTAATGGTGCATGGCACCGAATACTAAAATAAAAACCCTTATTAGTGTCGATTTGGGAGGGATGAAGTTCCAAAATGGGCCCTACGTGGAACAACCTATAAACTATATTCTTGGTAAAAAAACTGGAGAGCCCAAATAAGCTGTGTCATTCAGTCATTTAAAGGGTTATCTGCTTCAGCTTCTTTTAAGTGTCTGTTTGGGAGGTTTTTTGGGACGTGGCTTTTAGCAATTCCAAGAAGCTATGTTTGTAAAAGTTTGGAAAGCCAACCACTCTGTTCAGGACTCAAAAAAACACAGCTAAAATGAGGTTTTATTCCAAATAAGTTTTCCGGATCACGGGTGCTCAACCACCACAGCTGAATTAACGTACCTCGCAGTCAATGCAGAAACCCTCTCGAAAGGACTCCGAAAGTAACTTAGCTGAATCTTCAGCTTAGACCCCATTTGGTAGACCCTCAGCTTCGATTGAACTGTGCTAAAGTTAAAATTAGTTTCACTAAAAGTTGATTTCTTGACTGAATTAAAGTTAAAATTAGTTTCACTTGTAAACTCTGCATATAGAGCTCACCTTGCAAGGCTAAAATCTGTTGCTTGACAACCTTCCGAAATGAGATGTATTCCTACTAAGGCTAGGCTGTATTTGGCATTCCTTATTTTAAGGATTTATCTCCGTTTTACTTTTAAAAAATAGGTGTTCACAGAGTTATTTTAATTTTAAAAAAGAGATAAATCCTTAAAAGAAGGAATGCCAAATGCAGCCTTAGTTCAACCAAAAGGCACGCAGCAGCTCATCCCCCGTACGTGCATGGTCAAAGTCTCAAAGATAACGAGTTCTTCTACAAGAAAACACCTGGCTTATTTAAGATGCACAACCTGTTTGCTCCTCACAAATGGGCATTTCACATGCACATCCACCGTGAATATTCACTAATAAGTATGGGAGATGTTCCCAATGCATAGTAGGATGTGCGTGTGAGGAGCAGATCCGGTCTCATCTGCCATATGCTACACTAATGCCTTCCAAGTGTAAACTGCCATAAAAGTGGTGATTAACTAGGAACCAAACTCATAGATTATTAGTTGGCACCCTATTAGACCTGGCAAAAAGTTGGCCCAACCCGCATGAACCTGACCCAACCCAACCTGAAAAAACAGGGTTAGAGTCTCATATTTGCTACCTGAATGTGAAAATGACCTGACCCGAAAAAAAGGGGTTGGGTTGGGTTGGGTCATGGGTCAACCCGCTGACCCGATTGTCAAGTCTAATTAGGATTATTTATACATTATTAGAAGTTTCCACTCTTTAATTTTTTCTATTTAATCTTACTTTTTATTGTTCTCTTTAAATTGTTAAATGTTCAAGTTTTTTATTTAATATTTGGAATTTTAAGGTTAATTCTTTTAATTTTGACATTTTTATTTAATTTTTTTATATATTTTTTTAATTTCAATTATTTTTTTGGATGACCCGAATTGACCCATTGGTCAACCCTAACCCAAATATTTAGGGCTAGGGTCTAACATTTGACAATCCAACCCGAAATCCAATCTGGCCCGAAATCAACCCAAAATACTTTGACCCAACCCGAACCTGACCTACCCAACCCAATTGCCGGGTCTACACGCTATACCAGTTAAGGCTGCATAAATGCTTTCGGTGCTTTTTGAGGGAACCTTTGAAATATAAGAAAATTATACATCAAATCCCACCCATCTCCGGTCGCAATGACGTGTGGGCAACTACAAACGTGTAAGCCCTAGTATAATATAATCCCACTGTCTAGTAATTTTTGTTTTTTCTAGGGGTTTTATTGCAACGCGTGGGTAGCCCTCCCTAAAAGAAAGGGTTTTATTATTCATTCCACCCCATAAAAGGGGTTTGTTTATTTTTCAGATTTTGAGAGGAAAAAGTGGGTAAATGGGAATTGAATTGAGATATCCATGTTCTCTTTGTTTCCGGCCTTCTAAGTAAACAGTAACTATTTCTCAGTTGGATAAATAATTTTCTCATTTGAGAAAAAAGTTGCATTTATATAGGTATTGTCTTATTTACTTGGAAAGTAAAAGAATATGGGTAAATGTATTTATATGGCTTAGTAATTTCTCGAAAAACAAACGGGCCTAGTACAATTTATATAGTTCGAACAGTGACAAATGGGGGAATGAAGGGGGAAATGAATCATAGGTGGAGGTGTTGACAACTAAAAAAACTAATAAAAGTCCATGAGGTGGACTGAATTCTAAATTTCCCAAAGAAAAAAAGAAACAAACTTAACCTAAGCAATATTTTGAGGTGGCTGCTCCTCCACCTGGAGTAAAGCTTGGGGATAAAAAAAAAGAACTTGTCCCTTGTTTTGTTGGCCAATCCATAGCAAAAATTGCTTCTCTTAAGACATGGGGAAATTGAACATTAACCTACCAACCCTACACCGAAAGGAGTATTCGCTATGATGTTGGAGATACTCCACCAAGGCACAATCAAACACTTCAGGCCATGGTTTTCGAATTGCTGTTGATTCAAATGGTTGGACCGTTTGGCCTGAAAATTGTCCAAACAACTAGTTTCGTTTTACCTCAAATTTAGTCCTTAGTCAAAAATCATTGATCCCGTTAACAATTCATTGACTCAGATGGTTAAATCATTAACCTATTCGATCCGTTCAAAGTGTTTGACCATTTTTTTATTTTAATTATTTTTAAACTTTTCAATTTTTTTATTAAAATTAGTCATCCATTCGAACCAAACGATCAAATCGTTAACCGATAAATCAGTGGCCACAACGGTGGTTTATAGTGGCTATTATTGCTTTCCAAAACTGACCAAGCTTCAGCAATATTGATCGAATATGATGAACCCAACGCTTTTGCAGTTAGCCTCGAGAACATGCCCCAACTCATCTCTAACAAGTAACAACTCAACCAATAGCACTCTCACCGTCAACTTTTCGTGAAGCATCGAAATTGATCTTAATTACTCCCTAATCAAGCAGAGCTGTCGAGTAATTTTTTCAATATATAAATGCTTTCTGTGGTTCTAAATTGCCTAGTCAAGTAATCTTCTGGATGCACAAGTAATTGAATTGACTTGGAAAAATCCCAGTTTCATTTTAATGTAATTTGTCTTGGAGCATAAGGCACAAAATGAGTGTTCTATTACTCTTGTCATGGTGTTGTTGAAATCATGGCAAGGCATATAAAATTGTGGGTCACCTCATCAATCTAAATTCCAGAGTGAGCGTGTGTTCATTATATATTATGTCTATAGCGAGTCCTTAATCTAGCTAGCAAAACCCTATTGTGTGTTCATTATATTTTTTTACCAGTTGAGAACAAAAAAGAAAATAGTGTGTGAATATATATAAAATCCTAATGGATAAATGGCTCATCAAATAAAATGAAAATAAAAGAAGAAATAAAATATATTTCAGCCATGGTTTTGAAAAGTGGACTACATCGGACGGTTGGACCAGTTGACCCGGGAACAGTCAGACAATCAGTTCCATTTCACTCCAAAATTGCTCCTGAACCAAAAACCATTGATTTGGTCAGTGATTCACTGACTCAGGCGGTCAAACCATCAATCCGGAAAATGGTTTTTGGCCATCATTTTATTTTAATTTTTTATTTTTAAATCAGAACGGGCCATCTGTTTAAATCAAACGTCAGACCATTCGACTGGGAAACGGTTCCATGTCTGGTACAGTTTTTAAAACCTTAATTTCAGCAATACTACAAAGGAAAATAAAGTAAAAAATTACTTCATCATTGGTGAATCTCTCACTATATTTACCATCAATAAAAGATATAATGCCATAAGAGTATAACATCTAACAAGCTAATAACCAATCAACAAGTATTCCAGTGGTGAAACTCACCTCTTCAGACTTCGTTAATTACTATAGAAATTGTTCAATAACTATTGAATGTCTCTAGAGATTATATATAAAAGGATGACCAACCTAGTAGATACGCCTATGACCAGTGGCGGAGTCAAAAATTTTCTTTTGGCTAGTCAAATTAAACAAGAAAATAAGATAGAGAGTAGAAGTAGGGTTTCAGTAAAATGGCCTGAGAATTAATGTTTGGGTCTATTACATTTTTTTTTAAATAGAAATAAAAAACCTCCTTTTAATTTTGAGAGTTGGAGGAGAATAGTTCAAATTTTGGGGGGCTAAGGACCCAGTTTATTATGTTTTTGACCCAATCTCCACTTAATAATCATATTAATCATGATTTTTAAAAACGAATCGATGATTGAATCGGTCAAGGGTCCGGTTACTGATTCGAATGGTCTGGTCGTTTGACTCAAATAACCGGCCTCTTCTGACAAAAAAATTGGAAAATGGTCAAAACTGTTCAAACAGTTCGAACGGTTTGAACGATTAATCGACCGATTCAGTAGTTTACTGACCAAAATCAATGATTATGGAGAAAAACAAAACCAATCAAATGATCGATTTTCGGTTTTTTCGATCCGACCATCCGATCTGATCCAATTTTAAAAACCATAATATAAATAATGATTCTAACAAAAAGTTTGAGAAACGAAAGACCCACCAATATATTTGGCTCCACCCATGCCTATGACCTTTTTTTTCTACACCAAATGACCTAATAGTTGAGATGATGATCACTTGGCATTAACATCCTTCCAAACATGGAGGCGCAGGTTGATTTCTTGTGCACCTACTCTGTTCCCACCTTATTCCATTAACGTGTAATATATAATAGCAAAAGAACCCCATGGTACAGACAAAAACCAGATAAAAATATAGAATATCAACCCAGTAATCGATATGGTCACTTGCACCCCTCCATATGGAAAGATTGGGATCAAATCTAAAAATAAAAGAAAGAAAAGAAATAAAAAAAAAAAACAAGAAACCAGGACTCAAAATGTCATCAATATTATTTTTGTTTTTTTAAGATTTGTTTTCATCAGTTCTCCTAATAACTTAATAAGTTGGAATAAAAAGTGCTCATATATTGGAAGTCCCGTCATTGCCAAAATACCCTTGTGTGAAAAGACAGAATACCCTTCATGTCAACAAGTGTGAGTAGACCTCTATCTTGGATTTTTCCCCAAGATGGGTATCTTTACCATTTAATGCTAATATTTGCCTTAATTTCACATCCAAGCCATAAAAATTAAATTAAAATATTTCAATATCATCATATAATGTTATTTCAAATATTTTTTATCTTTATTCCAATCAATGAGTTAATGTATTTAAAGAATCACCAGAAAAATTTATCACCAATAAATTATATAACTTTTTGTCTTTTCATCCTTTTATTTTTACTTGCATGCATAGCACGTGCCTTCCCACTAATATAACTGTGTATAAGTAGAGTTCATCCTTACAAGTATAAATTTTGTTATCATTTCACATTTTTTTTATTTATGTTTTGTATTTTAAAAATATTTTCTCTTTAACATCTATATAATATTTCAAAACAACATAGAAAGAGTTTCTTTTTTGAATAATTTGAAAAAAAAAAGTCTTCGAAAATAAGAAGTATTGTGGACATGGATTTGACTTGTACCTCATCAAACAGCGTGGGTTGTTTTGGGATGCTCTACACTTGACACTTGCAATTCAGGTCTTCATTTGTCTTTTCAGTTAAAAAAAATATTGAGTGTAAATACTATTTTATTCACACTCGTTATGAGATGTCATTCAAGCATGCTCCCATCAATCTAAATATTTTAGGGAGAATTACTGTTCAGCCCAGGGTCAGAATTTTTAGGCCTAAATACAATTAGGGTACCGCGGGCATTGATACATAGAGTGAAGGTATTTGATATTTTGAATGTTTATAGATTGCAGTGGAACTCAGAAATCTGCATTGGATCTATCCGTACTTTTTCAAATGTTTATTTTTATTTTAAAAAGAAGATGATTCAAGTGAGCTGGGTGATGGAGCTTTCAACCATTAGGCTGGAAACCACATAACGTCAAAATGCTGTGGTGGCATCATGGCATGAGCCAAATCTTGGATTATGACCCATCAGTTTAGAGCCGTACACTTGAAGCATTACTTTAAACAGAAAATTGTGGTTGTCTTAATTTGACAGCTGGACCGTCAACAGGCCTCTCCACACATGATATCTTAGTTCACACAAACTTCTTGTAATGGTATTGTGTTAGATAAGTAATGCAATGGCTGTTTATGGAATATGGAACCAATAATAGTACCCTACACTAACCATTAGTCTAAGGGAAAATCTATGATGCGGGGAAGATATGGTATGGATCTATGGAAAGAGTTTTGATCAATTAAAATCCACCCATGAATTTTGATAAATAACACCTGATTGACTATCAAATTTATGATTCGAGTTGATTGGTCAGAAGTTTTTCAGATATCATATCTTTTCCATATCATAGTCGAATGATTCGAACCCCAGCCATAAATGTTAAGTGAGATGTTGAATTGGTGTGGGAGTCATGTATTTGTGAGCGGTATGGGATATTATCCTTAGTTCAATAGTTCTACAGTCTGATCAACGGCCATTATTTCAGTTAATTTGATCTCCTAGATGCATAATAGTCATGCAGGAAGAGCACTATTGGCAGCCCATGCAGCCAGGCTGTTGAACATGGATAGTTTTCTCATTTTAATCGGACTTTAAAGCCCCTATTTGGTAACACTTTAATAAGGACTTATTTGAATAAATACTTATTTTAAATGGTGGGGTCACACAATAAATAGAAAATATACACTTATTCATGTTTGACAAAAAAGATTAAACTAAACGCTTATTTTGAAAATAAGAACTTAAAAAATAAACTGGAATTGGGTGGCTTTTTTTAGTGTTTGTTCAATAAGTACTTATTTCCCTTTTTTTCTTTCTTTTTTTTTTTTTTGAGAGGGACAAGACTGTCCCCAATGTTGTGTTCGTTTTCCAAGGACAGCCCCCCATCTTCAAAAGAAGATCAATATTTACTTCCTTCTCCTTTAGTAGTGGAGACTCAAACCAGCGGTGATCAAGCACTCTTCCATAGAACCACCACCACCGCCTTCTCTCTCTCTCTCTTCTTCTTCTTCTCTCTCCTATTCCTTCTTCCGCTGTTGAACCAAGTCTTTCCCAAATCACCAATACCTCTCTCCTTCTTTTTATTTATTTATTTATTTTTAAACTTTTCTTTTCTTTTCTTTTCTCTCTCTCTCTCCTTTATTTCTTTCTTTCCTTCTTCATTTCTCTCTTAGTCTCTTTCCCTCCTCTCTTCCTAACACCATTAATACCATTGTTGCAGTGAACATGGAAACTAGTTCAATTATGGGAAAAATATTTATTTATTTTTTATTTGTCTTTGTGTATATCCAATATATGGTTAAGTTAGGATTGTAGTGGTCATTTCTACAAATATAAGTACTTATAGGATAAGTGACTCAACAAATACTGCATCACTTAAAATAACTATAAGTGATTTGAGAAAAGACCTCTCAAACACTAATAATAACTTATTCAAAGAAGTACATAAAAATAAATACTTATGAAATAAGTACTAATTATTTTCTAAACATACCCTAAATCATGTACTAGAACCAAAGGATACTTGCAGCAATGATGATTGATGAGGGCGGATTTGGCCCTCCAATGATATTGTGACACATGGCACCTCGAAACAAATAGGTAAAACCTAGAACAACTTGCCTTAGCTAAATTGATGGTGTCCCACCTAGCGGCCCAGGCACGGCCTGGTACAGGCGTGACCTGGCATAGGCGCGGCCTGGCCACCTGACCCTGGCGCAGCCTAGCACAGGCGTGGCCTGGCCCTGGCGCGGCCTGGCCCTAGCACGACTTGGCGGCCTAGCCCAGATGCGACCTAACCCTGGCGCAAGCTGGCAGCACAGGCACGACCAGGCAGCCTAGCACAGGCACGACCTGGTGACCTGGCACATGCGCCGACCTAGCGACTTACAAGACGTGCTTGCCAACGAATTCAACATGCATATCCAAACACTTCCACGATCCTTGGAAGTTGGCCCATGTGCCGAACGATCTGGAGGGTGGTCAACGTGCATGGCGGTTACCTCCAGGAATCTCGAACCACTTAGATGACCTCGCAAAAATCTCGGATATGGTGCATGAAGCCCACACCAAACAATGCCTATATAAAGGCACCAACCTCAGAAGCAAGTAAGCATGCAAGCAAGTAAGCAAATTCTAGCTCTCAGCTCGCAGTCTACTATGAGAGTACTGACTTAAGCATCGGAGCGACCTCGCCGGGTTAGCCACCCCGGGTCCTCTGACATTTAGTTCCTTGCAGGCCTCTAAAGAGCAACGAAACTCATCAATCTAGTTCGCCGCCTGGTCAGCTCGACACCTCACAGGCAGCCCTGCACCTGGTTAGCTCGGCACCTCACAGGTATCCTCGCACCTGGTCAACCCGGCGCCTCACAGGCAGCCCTGCACACTGCACCTGGTCAGCTCAGCACCTCACAGGCAGCTCGACACCTAGGCAGCTCCGCTTCGGTCTCTGAGTCATCGGCCACTTGGAAGCAAACCAAGTGATGAAATACTTAGCCAAAAGATTGATACATGACCAAAAATTAATTCTTCAATTATATATCTTGTGAAGGCCCATATATCAAACTTTTTATATGACCATGATCCATTATTATGAGTAAAACTACAAAGAATTTTATTTCTTAAATTGATCTTTCATGAGGAAAATATTAAGTATAATTTTGATTTTTTATGCCAACAAAAGAATGGAATAGGAAATTCTTTGCACTAGTTTTTCTTGTTTCTAAAAATATGTACAAATCCCATTTTGTGTTATTTCAATATTTAGTTAAAAATTAAAATGAAAAATATTTTCGTATTCTTTCTTCCTCATGAGTGAAACTTTACCTTAAGAATCATGTTGTCCAAAACCTAAATCTAAATGGATAAATAGCTAGTTAAATAAACTAGAGAAAAATGAAAATAAAATAAGAAACAAGATATTTTTGGCTCCAAGAATTATAGATGGAGAGTATTACATGCATGCCTTCAAACTTAAGAAACCCAAACTAGTGAGGGAAAACACAATTAGGGTATTTCTCCTTTTTTGTCTTCTTTTTGGAAAACAATACAATTGGAGTTTTCCCCTTTCTTTGATCTTTTTTTATTACCATATAATGACCAAAAGATCCATTTACTACTTACATACCTTTGGCATTTCAAAATGTCAAAAGTTAATTATTTTTTTACACTTTCAACCACCTAAGTCATACTTAAACTAGTTTAAAAAGTCAATTAACCCCCTAAAATACATGTAACTCCACTGCTAAGTTGTAGATAATTTTAGAAAATAATAAAGGTGTATTTTTTAGATATGACTTTTAAAAACAATGCATTTTTATGGGAAAGTAGATAAGAGAATATAAAGAAATCAGGGATAATTTATAAGTTCCTTCTACATTGGGAGTCTAAATGGATGGAGCTCTAGTGAAAGGGAAAGGTATTGATCATGTGTGTTGTAACGATAACAAACTCATTAAGAGTACTAAAGGCGTGCTAAGTATATAGCTAATCCAAGTAAGCTTCTTTGAGTTACACTTTTATAGTATCTTGCTAAAGAAGACGACATGGAAGCACTGTTTGATTCAACTGAATGATCTAAACATTGTCAACACCATTACCACTCTCTCCAAAGTTTTGGATTGCTCGAGGGATCTCAAATAATTAATGAACTATAAAGGCTTAGAAGGTTTAGGAGCAACTCAAAAAAACTTTTGCTACAAGTCCTCAAGGAGGAAAGAAACATTAGGTCCATGGTCTAAGTGTCATATCTTTTAAGTTATTGATGTAATCATTTGTTTGATATGCACAAGCACAACACAAGATGCTCAACAAGACCAAACTCAGTGAATTCAACCTTAGAGACCAATAGCTAGAATAGATTTAGTTCCTACGATTTCGTGGACTTAAAATAAGATCTGAAATGTTGAAAATCATTTTTGAAAGCTAAAGGAAGAATGCCCAAAGCTTTGGATTAATTTTTCCAAGGTTTTTAAGTGTTGGGATGCAAGTACTCAACTACCCTTGGTAGTTGAGGCATGAAATGCCCTGGTAGGCCGGTACTGTTCTATAATGGATTGCTCAAAAATGCATAGGTGACTAGCCTTAATAGTTAAGGCATGAAATGTCCTCGCATTATGTTATAGTCGACTACCTAAAAATAAATAGTTGACTACCTCTAACAAGTTGAGTTTGAAAACACATATCAGTCAACTGATTAGAGGAACTAGTTGATTAGAGGAAAAAAGATTCCTCCCTTTGTTTGATAGGCAACTACTAACTAATTATTGTCATCTATTTTGTTAGATTTTTTTATCATTTGAATACCTAATGACTATTTCTATTTTTGGTATGCTTTCTATCTTGTTGATGGAACCTTGAATCACTTCCATGAATGGTTAAAGTCCTCGAAGAATTAAAAAAAAAATTACTTGCTTTCCATCTTCTATAAATAAGAGAGGTTTTGACTTGAATCAAATAAAGAAGCAAGAAAACAATCTGTTCATACATTGCATATAGTGTATAGTTGTTTTGAGAGGGAAAGTTCACAAGAGTCTTTTTTCTCTCTTGAAGAAATTTTTGAGCTTCAATAGTTCTAAGAGTGAGATAAGTTGAGAAATCATTGTGCTTGTACAATCTCACTAAACTATTGTAAATCTCTTTAGTGAGTTGAGCATCTGAGTTATCTCTAGCAATTGAATAGTTTTTGTTGTATCATACTATATCTGCCTATTGAGAAGTTTTTTGTCCTGCTATATTTTGTGCTATATTATAACATCACTTGAATGAATGAAGTTTGTTCCACCACTAATGGTTTGATTGGAACCTGAAATTTCAATCAGGGTTTGGTAGAGACCTTGAAGATCAACCATATTAGGTTTGGCAGACACCCATGAAGTTCTATTGAATGAGTGTAGTACATGTAAGAAAGTTTTTAAAAGGATAAAGGTGTAACTGAGACATAATGGCCCAAAAAAGTGAGGCATAAGCCTCAAGGAGTTGTAAGGTATAAGGCTAAAAAATTAATTAAATTTTATAAATGATAAAAGTTAAGAATGATGGAAGGTACATATATCCATAAAATAGAAGTTTATAAGAAATAAGTATTAACTTTTAAGCATTAAATAAAATAATAATTAATCATCTAACAATTATAAGCATTTTATGTTTCGGTTTCAAAATGCAATCTTATGAAATTACACATGAAGAATCATCCATATAATTGATATTAGATTTATGGTCATCTAATAGATGGGGAGAAAAGAAACAACTTAGTTGATTTGATCTATGCAAAAAAAAAAAAATAATAATAATAATAAAAAGAAAATAAATTCATTAGGAAAAGAAATGAGAAAAATAACAAATTTGGGATGTTAGAAAAGAACAATAGAAACAATCCCACTTGATTTATCTAAGAGAAACTAATAACTTGATTTGCCCGATTGGTTTTTCATTGTTACTTTTTTATTTGGCCCATAATTATTAAAGTGCTTCTTCGATATATTTTGAAGTTTGAACTATAAAAATGCATAAAAATGTGTTTTTTTTTTTGCATTAAATCGCTAAATAATGTCGATACTTGAGGCTTATACCTTTTTATGCTTGACACCTTGAGGCTTATGCCTCATTATAACAATGGCTTAAGCTTCAAACCAAAGTTGTAAGGCTTAAGCCTTGAGACAATACCAACCGAGGGGTCACTCGTTGATTTACTCCAACATTGACGTGGAATCGATTCTTGCAACCAATGAAATTGGGCAAAACGCTGGGGGGGGGGGATATTAGTGGTTTGTGGCACCAAATACCAAAATAAGAAAAGCAAGGCAAAATCTGTTTGCCTCACCTCAAGGCTTAAGCTTCTTAAAATATTACTCATAAGTTTATCCAAGGTTGTAAGAACCTTGAAAAACCTATGCTTGTAAAAGGTTTTGCTGGTGGTAAGGTTTTCCAAACCTTTGTGTATGCACTTTTCATTGCTTTTCTTGTTCTTTATTTTCTACTTTACTTTCAAGTTTTTGTAATTGCTTTATTTCTAATTGTTACTAACATCTTAGTAATTGCCTAAACTTGAATATCTAGCTATCTTATGGCCTGCTCTTTACCCTTGCCTAATTTTCTTTTCAACTACAATATATAGATATCTTGGTGCTGTTATACATCGAGTTACTAACATCACTAACATTTTACTAATTGCACTAACATTTATTTTCTAGCTACAATAAGTTTTGAGCAGTTATTTGGATTTACTGTTCATTTTTTAGTTAACTAATTTTATGTTCTCTAAGCCTTTTATTCCATTATAACTTATTCTATTTATCAAAAAGCTTAGATTTAGTTTTTGGAAATTTTTTTTAAGTCATATCCATTTATCTCCCCTATTGGAAGGAAAAAACATATAGAAATGAAATAAAATGCAAAGAAGGGAAAAAAAAACAAAGAGAGGGTGAATAACATGAAAAGCATTATTTTATATTCCAGGTTTTTTTATATATTAATTGAATAACAAAGTATTAATACAAACTCAAGGGTGGCCAATACCATCACATGCAAGATTTAGCAAAAGATTTTGCCCGTTGGGCAATAGTATTGGCAGCTTGATTCTTAGTTGATTATTGTTATTTTTTAATAATAAATAAATACTCGGTGGTGTCCAGCTACTACATTCAAATCAGCCTCCATAAGATTGCCCCTACACTACAGTACATCACTGCAACATCTCCCGATGACATCATTTCAGATATTATCATCGGGAGATATTTTCAATACACGGCCGAAATGTGCTGATTTGATCTCCCATGGAAATTTCTTACGAGAACCCAATTGGCCGAATGTAAATCCCAAGTGAGTACTGAGTACTAAGAATTTAGTATCGGTAGGTGGTCGGTTCATTTCATTGTAGGGGCTTACAGGCAACCGGCTGGAACGGCATCGTCTTATTTATAACGTAGCCAACTGCCCATCGCTTTGTTCACTCCTTGGGTAGGTTGCCTGTCACTGTCTGACCTTCATTGAAC
Organism: Nelumbo nucifera; assembly: GCF_000365185.1. The sequence goes on from NW_010729082.1 coordinate 5,346,246, forward strand.
CCTATATCATCGTTTACCCGTCTCCCCTTGCCAAGTAGTAGTAAGTCTCAGAAACTCCAAGCGAAAGAGAAAGGAAGAGTGAAATGGGGAGTACTGGAATCAGGGTTTCCGGCGTAGTGGTGGTGGTAGCGGCGATGGTCGTCCTGATGGCATTTTCCGAGGTGAGGGCTCAGGCGCCAGCCCCGGCGCCGGACTGCTTAACGAAACTGTTGAATTTGTCGGACTGTTTGACGTTCGTGGAAGCCGGAAGCAATCTGACAAAGCCGGAGAAGAACTGCTGCCCTTCGCTTGCAGGGCTGGTGGAGAGCAGTCCGGAATGCTTGTGCCAGCTTTTGGGTAATGCCAATAGCTTTGGAATTCCAGTCGACGTTAGCAAGGCTTTGAAGCTTCCTTCCGCTTGCGGTGTCAGTACTCCCGATCCTAGCTTGTGCTCAGGTAAGCCTTGTCTCAAATCTTCAATTCATGATTTGGGGGGGCTTTCCCGTGGCGGCTTTCGGCTTTATGAATGAGCCCCACGACAGACCGGAAAGCCCAACCAAAGCTTCGGGGAGAACCTGTTTTGGTGGATTCTCCAAAGCAGCTCAACCAAAGCTTGTTTCGGTCGTTAGCCACTTCATTAGCTTAAGTTTGTGTTTCTTAATTCTTATATTGCACCCTAGTGCAAGTTAGCCGCGCTGCCTATAAGTTTGCTTTGATACGCCGGTGATAAGTGCGCATTGTCATAATGGCACCGCCATCACCGGCCGATGGGAGGTTGAGCTGTGCTGTCGTTGTCGAATTCCACATATGGGATGTGCTGTGGGGCACTTGTGCGGCGCCCACTCTCGTCGTTGTCTTATTTTGCCCTTTTAAAAAGATATTATTATTTTATTTACAGAAATTTGCGATTTTATTTATGTTAAATAAAATCATATCCTGAGTTTTTTAAATGTACTTGAAAGAGAGTTGGATCCTGAGTTTTTAGGGTAAATTAATGAAACCTAACATTCCTCAAGCGGCATGAAAATGCTCAAATAACTATGTAGTTAGTTTTGATCAAAATGTTTATTTCATAAATTTTCTCTTTGCATCAATCACTATTCCAAACCTTTTTATCTCTTTTGGGAAATTGATTTATTTTCAAAAAAATTCCCTTCGTATCAATCACTCAAAGGTAAATTCTCTTTTTTTTTTGTTATTCATAAATTTGTAAAAAGTTTACTTGCAAGAGGTTTCAGCAATAATTTACCCATATTTTATTGTTGTGTGGGATTCACTACAAGATCATTCAGGTCATTTAGGGACATAGGTCATGTTGGAAGGGATATGTATATATTTTACTTGCAGGCGATCTGATTCTCCTTTCCTTAAAAGCATTAACAGCCATTTGCATGTGACATCAATTAGTTTTCACGAAATTGGTCCTCACAACACTTGTAGCCCAGCATTAAAACATCTTAGTACTTCTATATTTTTATTTATGGAAATGTTTCCAATGCATGGCTTCAAGTGTTGTCACTAATGACGGTGTGAGTACAAGTTTTGTAAGAGAAAATGTGGGTTCCATCAATTGACCCATTTAAGAGTTTGGATAATCTACCAAATGAAGTGGTTCTGTGTGGTGTACCGGTCAAGAAAAATTGAAATAAAAGGAATCATATGACATTCCAAATGGGCATATTATTATCTTTAGTTCATGGATATATTTTATATAAATAGTTTGATAATTTAGATGCTTTTAAATCAAAATGGATGATGTGATAGGTCTCTTGTCAATTTTTCAAAAACAAAAATAATAGTTTTAATTAGTGTTTTCAACCTGTCGTTGCCCCGACTGGTTGAACCAGTTGAACCATCACCCGGTCATGATTCCAGGTCCAACTAGAGTAAAATCCAGAGAGGAAGGTAAAAAACCGTCTGACCTGGATGGTTGGACCGTTAACCCGTTCGACCCGGTGGCTGGGTCATGAGTTGCACGCTAAGTGTGTATGCAAACTTTCGGAGCCTATAACTTTGCATTCTGATGTTTGACTGAGGTGATTTATTTTTATTTTGGGTAAATTTTTGAGATCTATGCATCGCAAGGCGCCCTTGCTATTTTTGCCAAAAAATCCCTTTTTTGGCATCAAATTGCAAACTTTAATATTTTTTACAAATAAAAAATTTAAAACTGAATTAAAAATATAATTTAAATATAAAATAATACGTACATTACATGTGGAACATATACATTATTACATATCTATACACATATATGTTTGAATTTCTGTATGGCTGATGTGGCACGGCCTAACCCGTTCGACTCGGATGGTCGAATCAGTGACTTGTGACCCAGAGGTAAAAACAGTTTGGCCTCCAGATCGGTTTTTAAAACATTGAATTTAATCAAATGAAACTCTCAATACACAAATTTTGCTTATCAAGAGTATGAGAACCATGATTTTGTCTAGCTGATTGAATCACAAATAAGTTGTAATGAAAGCATTAATTTTCCTATGTTGTCATTAATTATTAGATTCAACTAAATTACCAAAATTATGAAAATTGATTTACATAAATGACCAAAATTAATTTCACAAATAAGAAAATTACAATAATTAAATTACCAACATTACCAAAACGTTTATCAAAAATTAAAATTTTTAGGAAAATTAATATACGAAATTACCAAAATTTATATAACAAAATGAATCACAAATTTGTTTTCCAATATAACCAAATTAATCACCATTCACCAAAATTAACAAAATTAGTGTACAAAAATTATCAATATTACTTCACTTTTGAAAATTAACAAAGATAATAATTTCCTAAGATTATTCATTCATCAATTAGAAAAATAATAATTGTTAGTTAGTTGTTAACTTACCAAAATAAATCAAAATTAATTTGTGGGAATATACCAAACTTTAACAAAATTTCCAAAACTAATTTATCTAAATTGCCAAAATTAATTTCCCAAATAACCAAAATTACAATAATTAAAGTACCAAAAGTTACCAACATTACCAAAATTTATTTACAAAAAATTAAATTTTTAAGGAAAATTAATATACGAAATTACCAAAATTAAAATAATAGAATGGATCACAAATTCAATTACCCATATAACAAAATTAATCACCAAAATTAGAAAAATTAGCAAAATTGCTTCAGTTTCATAAATTAATATTTTACGAAAAAAAATCAACAAAATTACCAAAATTAATAATTTCCCAAAATTACCAAATTATTCATTAATAAATTAGAAAATAATAATAATTTTTGGTTAGTTGTTAATTTACCAAAGTAAATCAAAATTAATTTAGTGAAATTAATTTTTGGGAATATACCAAAATTGACAAAATTAATTATGAAATTTACTAAAAATAATTTACACTAATTGATTATCTCTAATTTGATTTACCAAAATTAAATAAATTAATAAAATTACTGTTTGATAATTTTTGGTATTTTATCTAAATGTTATTAATTTACCAAAGTTACCAAAACAAATTACCTAATTTATCAAAATTAGTTATGAAATCTACCAAAGTTAATTTCAAAATTACCAAAAATTAATTTACGTTATCTTAGGAGAATCTAGCAACATGTGGGATGGTTGAGAAGTGTAATCTAATTAATAATTATCTTAAGAGACATGATGGAGAAGGTTTCATGAAGAGAGTGGAATGTATGGGATTTTAGGAGAAAAACGTGTATAATTTTCTAGTTAACATGAGAGAGAAGATAACGGGAGAAATTTTAAGAGCAAGTGGTTTTAAACTTCCTCAGATATTGGAACCGGGCTGCCATTGATGGATTCCCCAATTACATGACTTTAAAAAGTAAGAATAAAGGAGAATTTTAAAATGGGGATTTTGATGTAAATTTTGAAAGAGAGCAAGGGTGACACATGGATTGCTTTGCTTTATATTTATTTATAGTATAGATGTATGTATATTAATATTTTTAAAAATATGATTGAATATATTTGGGTCTTTTATAATAGGATTGTAAATTTTAATTATTTTATTTTTCATTTTTTAAATGAAATAAAAAAAAAACAAAATGATTGACATTATAAAAAAGTCACGGGGGGTGGGGATAACCACCTTGGCCAGTTAGCGGTGGCAGAAACAGGGACAAAGTAGGGATTTTTGCAGGGATGGGATGTGGAGTGGATTCCCGCCCCTGCCCCGCCCCGTTTCCATTCCTAGTTGGAAACAAGAAATTAGTCCAATGATCTGACTGGATGTTCCACCTATAAAAGCAAACTGTGGGCCATAAAAGTTTGTAAATAAATGTTTACAAAAAAAAAAAAAGAAGTTGGTAAACATTTTATTGAATCTTCTTTTATTGTTAGAAAGCTGGTTTAGAATTAATTTTGTCTTATTGTCAGACAATCTGATTAAGCGAGAAAATGTTGTTTCCTATCTGGTCAGAGGATGTATGTCCAACCAAATACATTTTACACAAATTTTAGGGATTTAGGGTTTAGACTTAAGGTTTAGGCTTTAGGGTTAGGGTTAAAGGTTCACGTATAAAAATCAAGAGATGGTTGGATGCTTTCGTCCGACCATGCTATGAGCAAACTAAGGCCCTAATTAAGCTTATATTTTGTAGCCATTATTCTAGTTAGAATCTGTTGTTCTTAAAGACTGAGCAATGCTAAAGCATAAAATCTTGTTTGGTTGCATGCCTTACAAAATGCATCATACATCACACAGATTTGGATCATTGTGTTGTCACTTCATGGTGCAAGTGAGTCTTCCATCCGTCTTTAGGCCATGCACATAATATTTTATTATTTGGTGTAAAACATTGTAATCAATGTTTGGTTCCCTTCTGAGTTTGTTTCTCTGTCAGTATTTTTTTTAGATTCAAATATTTTAATTATTATTTTTTTCCTTTTCATCAAAACTTGTTTCCCTTCCCTTTGGTTATGTTTGGTTAGATAGAAAATAAGAGAGAAACGTTAAGAACTTTCCCTAACTTTCTGTTTCACTCCTATTTTCTATCAAACCAAGTACAACGTACTATTTGTTTTGATTTAATAGACTTTTGGTGTCACAAGACCACTTAAATGCAATCTGAAACTTCCCACTGTTTTTCTGACCCCAAATTTATTATATTTGATTGATTGTTCAGAACAACCTGGAACATGGAAGCCTTATCCTTCTAAGAATCCATACAAGGAAGCCATAGAAATTATGACAGTTCCTCTGTTAGTTCTTCATCACATCTGAAAATTTCCAGTTGCTAAGACATGGCTACAAGAATCAAAAGACAAGAAGTTCAAATAAAAAATTCAGTTGTTTATGAGCTATGGAAATGTAGAGTTGCCTGGCTAAGATTGAACAGAGATAAGGATGCTAAAGCCACATTGCCAACCTTTAGTCCAATCTGATCTTTCGAGGTTGGGTTAGGGTTACCTGCCCAAGTTTCACCTACCTACTAACTACTCAAATTGAGTCTCCAAAGGGACCTTGAAAGTTTCCTATATTACCTCAAGCTTTTTGTAATATCGCTCTTTTACTCTACACACCCAGACCATTAAAGATTCTGTGCTCCTGTTTAGATCTTTCAAGTCTTAGATCCAAAAGTTAGAAAACAACTTAGATGATAAAAGGTTATCTGCCTATTTTTCTAATACTTTTGGTGCACTTATCTGAAAAAAGAAAAAAAATATAGTTCCCATGGTCCTAGACTTAAACAACTCATTCTTGTTAATGGAATTGGCTAGGGTTTGAGGACACAAGATTGCTAGTTACAGTGTTGGGGCCAATGGGCCATCACAGCTTACCACTTGGAAAGTTGATTCATGCTTCATTTTTAGAGCTTTAAAAGAGTTTAAGGGGCTGTTGATAATGGCTGAAGTTTCTGAACTGAACAACTTATTTCTTTGTCTTTTAGTGAATAAAATAATTAAATAATAAAATATTCAAAGGAATAGTAATCTACCCAACTTCAGCATCATCTGTTATTCACTAAATATGCTTTTCAGTTCAGCCACTTCATCTGTTATCAAATGGCCCATAAATAAATTTTTTGACCACTATTCGAATTATTACTTCAAAAGGCTTATCACTTAAAGCTGATTTTTCGGAATTAATCTTCAAAATGGGATCCATTGAATTGTGTGGTTGTCCTGATTTAGGAGAAATGACAACTTCATGGAGGTTTCCATAAATTTAGTTTGATAACCCTGTTGTATAGTTTCTGTATGAGGTTTTCTTGTATCCATATTTTCTGGTTTGTGCAATACCTCATACTGTTCAAGAAAAGGGGTAACTTAATGGGCCCCAAATAGGTGTCCTAGATCTTAGTTTTTGCCTTTTTCTCATTTCTGTTTTACCTTTCTTTTGCAGTATTTGGGGTTCCAATTAGCAGTCCTACAGCAAGTGAAGGTCCCACTGCATCTGGTAAATAATTTAATTTCTTTAAATTTTCTTTTCTTTAAAATATGCTTTTAGATACAATGAGACTACATAATCATGCAATATTATGACTGACCATGGGGTAAGTCAAAAAACGCAACAAAGACTACAATATTATGACCACCATATTAAAATTTGATCACTTGTTACTTTATTTCTGATAATAAAAGAAATTTTCTTAAAAGAAAAGAAGGCAAGCAATAAGTATACGGGGATGCAGCCCAAGCATCTCACAAGCATTACTTTTGGTTCCATTTCTTTCAATGTACATGGGGTGGACCAATTTCCAAACTGAAAATTCCCAGCTATAGTTTTAATCATTTATGTCAAAAACGTTTGTTGTCCACCCATTTTATATCAAAATAAGTGCTGACTTTTTGAAATATGTTAACTTTTCAATCTGACATAAGTTAAGAGTATTAGATTGAGAAACCGACATAAGGTTAAAGCTAAATTTGGGGGGAGGAGGATCTTCAATGTGAATTATTGTCGTTATTGAGATTTCAAGAAAAATTGGTCTTACAAAAGATTTGAAAAACATTATTTTCTTAAAATAGAAAACACATAAAACACCTTTCTCCCTTAAAGGTGAAACCAGAAATTTAAAAGCATGATTTCTTGCTTTCCCCTACTGGTTTGATTTTATGTCTCATAAAGCATACAATGTTCCGATAGACTTCTTGGTTGAATGGATATTAAAAATGTTCTGAGACTGAGATCAGACCTTTCAAATCAGGGACAAGCATCCAAAACTGTTTTTTGCAATGTTCAGTGAATTGGACTGGTCATAGAACAGGAAAAGGGAGAGGTTCAACTGGGGTCACATTGGAGCTCGAACCGTTATGACTTATGACATGGCATATATGTATATATACTACAAGTCATATAAATACCATATATAATATATTTTACAAATTTTATCATATACTTAAATATGATAGATGGATGGCAAGTTTCATAAATTTTAAAACAAATAACCAAGGTTCAAGCCTCTTAATTCAACAATGACCAAGAGCCATTAATTAACACAAATAAAAAATAGATTAATGGTAATTAAGCAATACATGTAAATAAGAGGTTATGGGTTCAAGTCTTGTCACAAACACTTGGAATTTTCAATTATTTAGTGACCTGGGCAGTTTCATGATATTGGGACGAGATCGGCTTCAGTCAGTGCAAGGCCCGTTCGAACACTGTTCAAACAGCCTGAACAGCCTTGCATCAGGAACATCTCTGTACTTCTATGCTTTATTTCATGGGGAGATATTCCCAATGCAAAGCTATGATGGTTGTTTGAACTGGCTTTGCACTGATTGAATCTCATTTCTATCGGGACCGGTTCATTATTTCTCCAGTTAAATTGATTGGTCAGCCAGTTTTGACTGATTTTTTGAGGAATTTGGGTTTTTGGGGTGTGATTGAACCACCCAGGGCCCTGGGTCACAGTTCAACTGGTCCAACCGGGTAGTCCGCTCTGGTTTCCTAAACAATGTTTTCCTTTTGAAAAGTTGAGTTGGTCAAATATATTCAAAATTCATGTATTAATAAGTGTTATAACAAATGCTTTATTGTTTTCAGCTTACTTTGATGCAAAACATCAAAACAAAATGGTTTTACGTAGGTCTTCTGGCAATAATGGATATTAGTTCACATTTTTTTCTATATTTTTATTTATACTTCAGACCGAAGTCCATTTAAATGTGAGTTTATATGATTCATGGCCATGGGGGCTTTAAAGTAGCACCTTTAAGACGGTCCATGGCAAACTTTGGTGTTTGAGCCATACACTAAATAGTAGTTCATATCAGTCTTGTGGAATTAGAAACATGCTTTTGTTATTGAATGCATCTTTTTGTTGGTTTGAGAAAACAAAGCTACTTTTCTGAATTGAATTGGCCAAGTTTTTACTTTGTTTCAGGAAACCTGCATGCATTTTTGATGGCATTCCTTTAAAACAAAGATAAACAAAAACATTTATGTCAGATGATGTGGTGCATGCATATCCATTTGGATTGGACCCGTTCAATTTATAGACCGGGTGTCTAGGGAACAACCCAGAATAAAAAGGGAAAGAATAAAAGTTGAAGTGATCGTATCATCATTTGAATGCATTTATGAGGAAGGTTACTAATAACTCACACCCTTCATTAGCTCGAATTCTCTATAGTGATATGGTATTCTTTCAGTAGAAATACTTTGAAGTGCATTTACAAACAGGAAATTTGTCATTTATTAGACCATTCTGGTAACTGAAGGCCAGTCTATAGAGGCTCAGTTGTTAAACCCTAACTTTATTCAGGATAGGAGAGCTTAATTGACTATGGACGAGTTGGCATAGCTTGAGGATCGATTTTCTTGCTCATGTTTTCAACTCCAATATTTCTTTTTAGTTGTGCAATGCAATTTTAAATTATTACCCTTTTCGCCTAACTCTAATCAGGGTTTAAATCATGTTGATATTTCCATCTCAAGCTAAACCATACTGTCCTAACTATTACTCTGAAACTGGTTATACTTGGATTGAGGAAATATCATTTTGGTTGTGCTCATGTTCAATTGGCTCAGGTTTAAGATTGGGTTGGGCTTGTGTCCAGTCAGCCTAGGTTTTAATAATTTCGTTGAGTGGATTTATATATATCTATATTGACCCCAACCAAATCTGATAGAAGCCACATAAAACAGTTGGAGACCCGAGTATATATTCTGTGGCCTTCTTCACTGGAAGGACCTTCATTCTTACGACATGTTTAAAGAAAAATTCCATGTTATACAAGATTACTTGAAACAAATTCCATTGTCCATTTTGTTCTTCTCTGTCTAGGCAAATTCCATGTTAGTTACACCAAATAAACGAGTAAGGCTATTAAACATGTCAAGGAGCTGCATACCTTTTCTTTATAGTATTTTTCCTTCTAAACCATGCTTTCTAATTCTACAAAATTATATGTTAGCATCTGCACCATCACCAGAAGCAGGAGCTCCTTCAACAAAGGGCAGCAGCGGTGGCTCTCGCATTTCTGGAGACTTAACTCTGATTTTCCTTGTTGGCTTATCAAGTGTGGCAGCTGTTTTCTTCTTCTGAGATTTGAGGATATCATTAGAAAACCATAGAGGGAATGATTCTAGGACTTCTATCTCAAAAGTTTCAATTTCCTCATTACAGTTTTAGGGTTCAGTCCAACCAAAAGAACAAAATAAAAAAAAATGGCTAGCCATTTTTATTTTTAAGGACTAGTAAAGCATCAAGATCAATAATCACTTTGTTCTTGTTGAAATTTATTTTAGGAAAGAAGTGCATATTTGATTGTATTAACAATTTTTACTTTTGTAGTGATTAAGCATTTATTGAGTTCAATTTCTATTTTCTTTCCCTGTAATTTTGGTGGGGCAAGCAGGGAAATTTATTTCCAAGGTTGGGCTAGAGAAGAGAAGGAAGATTAGATGAAGAGCTGATTGATCGTGTGGAATTAACAAGGAATGAGAGCTCAATTGGATTTCTTCCTCCACCCCTTTGGGATTAGTTTTTGAAATTTTTACTTCATGATCATGTTGATTGAACCAGTCCAACATGGTTAAAACAGAAAACCAGTCTGTCACCTACTGCATTCAATGCCCAACCCACTTTAAAACTTTGCATTGAATCTCTCCTCATGACCGAATAAATGCAACTTAAAGGAGACGATGCGAATTGAATTTGAAGCACTCTCTTTCAACCCCCTCATTGATTGAGGTGTTGGAAGGAGTTAGCTTTCAGACCAGACCATTAATCTGCATGGCCCATCTCTTTCCCTCTCAGTCAAGAAAGTGAGAGCAGAGTGGAATAAAAGAAACTGCCTGAGGTATGGAGGAGCACTGGAATTAGGACCTCCGTTGCAGTGATGGTGATTGTAGCGGTAGGCGGTAGAGGTGTAACGGCACTGGCCGGACTGCCCGAGTTCCTGTCTCAGTCCTGTGACGCTAATAGCTTTGGAATCCCAGTTTTTTAATCGCCATTACTAGAGCCCTTGAGGCCATCTTCTTTTGCTTGCCGTGTCAGTACACATGACCCCAGCTTGTGCCCATGTAAGCTTCCATCTCAACTCTCAACATATTTTTTCATGCTTGCAACTAAATAAGTTCAGCTAAATGACACACCCAATAGTATATGATACTAATTTTGGGTTTGATAGAAAGTAAGAGAGAAACAGAAAGTTGAGGGGAATTCTTGAAGAATCTCTCTCTCATTTTCTATCAAACCAAAAGCAGGGTAAAGTTATTTTATTTGATGGGAGTGATCTGATTCCGTGATAAGTTTAGGGTGCCTATCATTCATGATTTAATAACCCTAAAGGGAAGGGCCATTTGGTTTGCGGAAATAGGGGTGTGGAATTGGAATCGAAATGGTCCATTTTTATTCCAAATGTTTGATTGAGCAGAATCGGAATCTCATTTCCATTCCTGGTGGAATGGCATTCTCCTATTTGAGGGAATAATCATTCCCTCCCCCTTCCTTGGGAATGAAATCCTATTCTAGCTTATTTCAATTCTCATTCCAATTCTTCTCTGAACCAAACAGATTATAGGAATAAATCATTCTAATTCCAATTCTGGAAGAATTTGATTCCCATTCCAGTTCAGATTATGGACCAAACGGACCCTAAAATTAAGGTGATGAAACTGCACATTCTCGCTGCTATGGTGAACAGTATTCCACACTCCTCTCTTTTGCCTATTTGATCATCCTATTTGCTAACCAGTGGGAGTTGTACCATCTGGTATGCATGGTTTTTTTTCTCCCTTCCATATCCTTTGAGAGAGAGATCATAGATCCCTGATCCCATTTGATTTTACAAGGTTCATCCTCAATCTGGCCTATGATGGCTGGAATATATATATATATATATATATATATGACTAACTGAGCTTGAGCTAGCTGATATCATCTCCCATTGTAAGTGTGGGTATTACGGATGGTTGGTCTCCTTACTTCCATTGCAATTTGGAATGCCATAACAATGCTCCTATGATTCCCCATCTTGTGCCCATATTCTACAACTTCGATTTCAGTTTTAAACTATGGAAAAAGGTTCACAGTCAATCAATGAGTATGTCTAGAAACTTATTGCTTCCAATGATCTTCTTTACATTCTGGACTCGGTTTAAAATATACGAATACTTTGTCACCTCTATCATTACTACGGTTGAGACCGACAACCTCACAGTTGATGATCTTCACTTGTAATTATCAAGTTGTGAAATCAGGTTGCAATAGCACCATCATGGCTCTATGGATCTCCCACTTCAATAGCAAACTTAGCCAACAACAATACTCGTTCCTTAAGGTTGTCTTAAACTAGTAACAATAGAAACCATAAGGGGCTTTGGTGGTTGTGGTTAAGGGTGTCAATGGACCAGTTTTGGATGGGACCCTGTCCAGTCGAAAATCAATTTGGACGGGTTGCACGGACCAACAAGACATATTGGATTGGACCAATTCGGTCCAAAATATTTACTAGATTGGATTGGACCTGGTCTGTCCCTAATAAATTTATATTGGATTGGGTTGGATTAAGCCAATATCTGGTCCATTGACATAAGATAAGAATACATGTGTCAATGGACCAAGTTTAGGTTAAAACCAATCTAAATCAAAATGAATTGGATGGTCCAGACATTGAATTGGACCGGTCCAAATTGGCCCAAAACATTCATTAGATTGGATTGGACCTGATCCATTTATAATGGACTCACATTGGACTGGATCGGATTTGACCAAATTCAGTCCAATTGACACCCCTAGTTGTGGACCTTGTGGTTATGGCTTTTACATATAGGTACAACTCTTGGAACATTTCTTCCGTTATTTGCCAGCTTTTCTCTTGTCCAATCCACTTGATACTTGTTGGTATCAATTTGATAAATCTTACCATAGGAAACAAGACAATTTTCACATGTAATAGGCTTTCCGTGCTTCTTCTCTATCTACACCTTTAGTGGTATAAGTTTTGATTTTGGGGCTACCTACAACTACAAATAATCTTTAAACAAGATCCGAATTTTCTGGTTCTACGTAAAAGTCCAATTTAGTAATTGCTTAGGTTTGAACATAAAACATGTTCAGTCTTCTAAGTAAGTCCAATTTCTTGAACTCTATCCTCATTATTTTACCATCAAGGATCATACAATAGGGATTGGGGAAGGAGGTTCTTTGGGGCTCAACAAAGTTAATCTGTAGCAGCATGAACTTGGTTATATCAGTTTGAACCTTTGGAAGCCAAGAAAGAAGCCCCTCTTTGGATCAGTGGTAGCGGCGGTGACAAAACCCTTACCTTAGGGCTTTTTCCAAACTGAGCCTAAGGTGAATTTAACAACTTCCAAGCTAATTTTGACTACAACAACAACGAAGGTGTGATCTTGCACTAATTGTTTCAAACATAGTCATGAAGGGGAAGAGTGCAAGCTAAAAGCTCAAGCCAAATCCATAGTGATCTGGTTCTGTCCAAGCTACTGACATGGAATGGGGATGCAAAAGAAGTCTCAAAGCCTCCCCCTGTTTCTAATGCTCTCCCATTCCCCCTAGTAGGGTGTATCGGCCTGTATCAGTGTCTTTTTGTGTTTTATTTATTTTTCTTAAAACCGATTTAGAGGGATCAGTTTAAATTTCGGTTACCCTCTGGACCATGGTCCGATTCGATACACCCCCATAAGGATGTATCGGGAAGACCCCGATAGGTAACAATATTTTGAACCTTGGATGCAACTGGAACCACCAGTCATTGATACCACAATCTCGTTAAGGAGGATGAGCTTTTGGACAAAGAGCTTGTCATTGAAGACATAGAGGTTGTTAATCAATGTGGAACCTCCTCTTCATTGGATGGTCAAATTTTAGAGAGTGCCTCCAAGTTTAGATGATCTATGCCAAGACAAGGCAGGGTTTGATCAGATTTTTAACTCAAGTAACCTTTTCCATGAGAGGCTAGAAGTATTAGGTTTGGACCTAGGGGAGAATCATCAATGGTTGTAGTCTTCGACATTGGGATTGATGGAGATGGAGCAACCAAATAGTGAGAGGTATTGATAGATAGTGATGGCTTTCAACGGGTGGTGAAGGGTTGTGACAAAAAAAAATAATAATAATAATAAGAGGAAGGAGGATTCAGAATAGATCGAAGTAGTAGAGCTCAGTCAAGCCAAGGTAAATCTACCTCCTTTCTATGATAGTTGTGGTAGAGCCAATGGCTAATGTCCATAGGTTGCAATCTATTGCTAGAAGGTCAATTCTAAAGGTTTTTATAGTAATATTTTACTTAACAATAAAATCTATTTTTTTATGGATGGCTTGGAAGTGCATGTTCTTTCTAGGTCTGACCAAATGCTAACAATCTTAGTGTTTTTTGGGTTTGGATGATCTTTTAGGTTGTGCTTAGGAAGTATTTTGGATAATATTTCCTATGTTTAGTAAGTATCCTTGGATATTGACAACAAGGTTTTTAAAATCGAACCGGACAATTAACTGGTTAGGGGTCCAGTTCTTAGGTTGAATAGTTTGACTGTTTGAATTGAATGAACGACCCATTCTGACAAAAAAAACAAATAAATAAAATAAATAAAAATAAATAAAAAACAACCAAAACCATTGGATGGTTTGATTGCTCAGGCCAGCGATTTATTGACCAAATCAACGTTTTTTGACGAAATAACGGTTTTGGGCTCGATTTTTATAGTCCAATCGTCCAATCAGGTCCGGTTTTGAAAACCATGATTGACAAGAAGATTGCTAGTAATAACATTGTTCTGAAGTTAGATATGGTGAAAGCCTAGGACAAATTATATTGGGGCTTTATCTAGAAGGTTTTGTTAAAGTTTGACTTTTGCTAGTGATGGGTGGATTTAGTTATGAAAACTATTAATAATTGTTGGTTCTTTGTCTTGGTAAAAGGTGTCATCAGTGGTTTGTTTAAGTTTTTCAAAGGTCTAAGGCAAGGAGATCCCTCTCCCTATATCTATTTGTTCTTGTTAAAGAGGTCTTTAGTCATAGTTTGCACAAACTAGTGGAGAGGAATAGGATTGTATTTCATGCCCTTTATGCGGATGATGTTATTATCTTTACAAGGGGTGTTGCCTAGATGATGTTATTATCTTTTCCCCCAACTAATGCTTTCTAAAACTTTGAATGCAAAACTTGATGGAATGGAAGGTGTGTGTAATGCAGTATGATGCAATTAGCAAAGTAAATAAGCAAGTACATCTACTATAATAAAGTATAACACACAAGGATTTATAGAGAATTGACCAAACCCAGGTGTACATCCTTTCCTCAGACAACCTCTTGAGAATTTTCATTAGATGGACTTCTGGACCTCTTGAGAATTTCATCCCCAATGATGTGATAACTACACTCTTTTCGAGCCTAAAGGTACCAACTAGAAACTCTCAAATTTCCATCAAAGAAGGCCTAGGCACACTTCCCAATGAGCATAGAGAATAGGGATTGTTGAATGATTGATCTTTGCTTCACCAAAAAACAATAGGTTCACCACCTTTCAAAGATTGTATCTTTAGAGAGATCTCAATCCTTAGAGGACTAGACATGTGGGGGTAGTATTTGATTATTTAGGTTGCATTTGGATGCGATGTAAATCAAGAACCGAAGTAAAATTTACATTAGTTCGATTTTGTAGACATTTGGAAGGAGGGTGTAATTATGATTGACGTAAAACTCCACTCTGGTTTAGATTTGTTGGCGTTTGGATGTGGAGTTTTACATTGTGAATCGATGTAAAAGCTCATAAAGCATAAAGTTTTACATCGATAATCAATGTAAATACTACATTGATTTTCTCGATGCAAAACTTTACACTTTTTTATCACGGTTTTCAAAATGTAACAGTCACCTATACATACGGTTCAGTGTAAAATGTCGTAGGTATACTTTTACACTGATAACGTTTTACACTGGATCCAAATGAAGCCTTAGGAGTAAAGATGGATGCAAAATAGGGTCTCTCTCTCTCTCTCTTGTTTTTTTTTCTCTTTTAAGAGAGATCTCACTCTTTGTTGCTTACCCTAACAATAGGAGTGCATCTCTTTCCTTGTAAGTTCTTGCTAATTCTTTGGTGGACAACTAGCATTCTACTTGCTTTTCCATTCACATTCTTCATCTTTAATTACCTATTAGCCTCTCATTCACCCTATGAAACCCATCGATCCCCATATTTCAAATTAGTAGGGCCATTACCTTATCCTACATCAGTTTGGAATTGAAGCTAAATCTTGAGATATTAGATCCATATTTGAAAGTATCTGAGCCATATTTAGAGATACCTATAGGTAAACATGAAAGTGAAAATGAAAAGTCGGTTTCATTATAAACCTAGGATCTCCATAGTGTATTTGATTATTTTTAGTTTTTACATTATTTCATACTTATAGAAGCTTGTTTATCATGTCCAATTTAAATTGTTTGATGAAAATCTACTTTACTGCTCGATGCAATTGGCCAAATCAATTCCTATAATGGAAGTTACCCTACTCCTTTACTTTGTATCTTTTCAACACTTAATTCTGGATTTGTTGGAACAAGAAAGTGCAAATTGAATTCACCTTAGAGGGTTAGTCAAATTGCACTCT
Source organism: Nelumbo nucifera (assembly GCF_000365185.1). The sequence continues at coordinate 5,362,256 of NW_010729082.1, forward strand.
TCTAAGCTCTCTAATATATCATATATCAAGAGAAGCAAATTTTTAAGGGAGTGTGAAATCCTATTAGGGTTACTATCCTTAAGCAAATTATAACATAATATTATATATAATAAATGTTTATTATAAATATTTTAATAGATATTACATATATTCATGAGTTAATACACGTCAACTAGTTAACCCTTATAAGAGTTAATGGCACCAAGGTTTTTAAAACCGAATCGAACCGAACAGGAGAGAAAGCGCAGGATCCAAGTACTTCAAAGCTAGTTGAAGAGTTGGATGCAAGGACAATTGTGAAGAAATTTAAGTAGATCTTTTAGATGACAGGCAGAATGATTGTTAGGAACGAAAACTTGGGTGATTCACATGAGGTGGAAGATCATGGTGATCGAAGGGAGAATATTGTTTCTAGGTCTCCAGTCCTTGTAAAAGATTTTGGTGATGATATAGAAACTAACAAGGAGTAGAAGGAGAGGTTTCAGATCCAGTTTAGTTAGCTTTATAGAAGAACCCTTGGAGCAAGAAAAAGTTTTCAAGCAAAAGGTGTTTGATGTTTTACTTGAAAAGGTGTGCAATACATACTACAAAAGAAATAACCATGAACTAGATATCTCATTCCATGCAGGATCTATACATGTCTCACAAGAATGCGGAAATGTTGTTCGATGAAATTCCGGTATAGAATCTGAGAAGGAATGTGAAGTTGAAGATGATGGAAGTCATTACGAAGATGAGATGTCGTATAAGGATGGTGATGAAAGGCAAAATTTCTTTCTCCTCATAGTAAATCAATGATGGTTATCACCTCCGACATACTTCTTATTTTTTTTTTTAAATTTTCTTAATTTTTTGAGTGGTTTTAGAGAAAACTTGCTCCTGATGTACCTTTGAAGGTCAAGTCACCTGCCCTTACTTTATTCTTTTGCATTGATAAACTTTTATTTACCAGAAATAAATATTTAAAATTTTATTGTTTAGTTTTATAGACTCAAATGTCAATAGTTCATATTTCAAGCCCAAGGTTGGGGTTAGCCCAGACTCGAGCCTAAATTATAATCTTATCATAGGTGCTACGCACAACATCAGCCCAACTTGACTTAACCCTGATCACTCCTAACACTCACATGGTAGTCTGCAGCCTCACCTCAATGGTTGAGGCTTGGTATGGTGTGATCTTGATGACCAAGTTCCTTATGGGCCTATCCTAAGGGTGAGTTTGAGCTCTCCCCAATGTTTGAGATCAAACCACCATTAAGCCTAAGCTTAGCCCATGAATAATGTTTTAAAACGCAGAGGCGTGATGTGAGGTGTTCTACTACCTAAAGGTGTGAGGCGTAGTTCAGAACGCAAGAGGTGTAAGCTTCCCGAATACAAGGAGTCTTATGCCTCTTTAAGAGGAGAGGGGTTAGGAGGAGGATGAAGAGTAAGGGGGGGATCTCATTTTTCTTTATTTTTAATAAAAATCTTTTATATTAAGAAGAACAAAAATGCATAACATTAGTTGAAATGGAGGGTCTTGTCGAAGCGGGGGCAAGACCCCCCTAACTCAGAAAAAAAAAAAAAAAACAAATTGGGTTGCATCAAAAAGGGGGCGGGAGGTCTGGAGGCGAAGCCCCCCAGCCGAAGGGGCAGGGGAAAACCACTTTCTTTCCTCTTATCTTTTCTTTCTTTCTTTCCTTTTCTCTTTTTTTCTTCTCTTTCTTTTTCTTTCGCTTCCCTTTCTTTTCCTTTCCTTTTTCCTTTTTTTCTGTCTTTTTATATAATATGTGCATGAGGCACATGAGGTGTACGCCTCTAGCATGCCTCATGAAAAAAGTGCAAGAGGCGTACGCCTCAGAGGTGTCAGCGCCTCTGGCATACATCTCAGGAGAGCGCCTCACCTGGAGGCGCGCCTCTGGGCGTACGCCTCCCACGCCTTTTAAAACACTTCCCATGAATAGGTTTTGTGATGCATCTCTTGGATTTTTATAGACTGGATACATAGCTTAGAAGCTTGTATTGGTGCTTTTTTTATGTTTTATTTATTTTTTTTCAAAACTAGTTCAGAAGGGTCGGTTTAAGTCTCGGCTACCCTCTGAACCATGATCTGACCCGATACAATCCCTGTAGGGGCGTATTGGGAAGCTATCGGCATGATACGTATCGGTCAAATACGGACCAATACGTGTAAATACTTTGAACCTTGGGTACAGCATGGCAAAAGGCAAGAAGGCATTTTTTGCTGAAGAAAAAATGAAAGAAATGGAACGTATTTGGTGGATTAAACATATTGAAGTCATGAGAAGATCTACATTTGAACCAAGGACGTGGGAAGACATGAAGCAAGCTCTAAAGCATCGCTTCATGCTTGGAAACTATTAACAGTGTTTGCATCTTCCACTTTGTTGTGCAAAAGCTTGAAACAAATATTCAAATGGCACAATAAAATAGAGAGAAAACAGTGATAAAGAGAAGTAAAGAATGGAGAATACACAGATTTACATGATTTGGCTTATAGCCCATGTCCACGGGCGAAGGAGGAGCAAAAATCTACTATAAAAACAAAAATGGAAATTACAAAGTTGTGCACAACCTCCCTAACAGAAGCCCTAAACCTTAAAACACCCCAAACCTCTTGACTTCACTCTAAAGCCAAAAGATACATAGTAGAGAAAACCCCAAATTACATAACTTGTCATATTCGTGTTGGACTCAAAAACCGAATATGGATCGGATCCATACCACCTTAAGCTTCCACCACAAATCACTATAAAATTTTGCCTAAGGATTGTTCTCAACTAGATTCGGAGTGAATCATGATGCGGGTCACAATAAAGGTTCTATTCAATTCAAGTACAGCATGGTTCTAATAAAGGTTCTATTCCTATCACAGCCTGTCCAAGTAAGCCATTTGCGTCTACAGTTAATCAAAGTAGTACAAGTCATTCATCTGTGGCTAACTTTACGAAGGATATAAAATGCTTTTGGTGCAAAGGATTTGGTCACTTCTCATTGCCTAAACAAAGTAGTAGCCCTTACTAATTCTCTAGAGAATAATGCTATTGAAAATGAAGTTATAGGACCTGAATTTGATTCAATAGAGGAAATTATTTATGAAGATAATGAAGATTCATGTATGGTATTTTGAACTTTATATACTACAGGCTAGGGATGTCAATGGGTCAGGTTAAATGGTAAATCTGCCTTAGGGTCAGGTTAGGGTCAAGTTTATTTGGTTTAGGGTTGGGTTAGGGTTTTGATTCTTTGACCCGAGTTAGGTTTGGGTCAGGTTTGAGTTTTGGTTGATCCGTCCCGCCGGGTCATGATACCTTGCATAAGCTTAAAGTTTATAATTTATTTATATGCTGATTTTGATTTTCTTTTTTTTTAATGAAAAGAATAATACCTTAGAATCTATAAAACAATTTTCTTATTTAAATTAATATATTTTAGGTCTTTAAAATGTGTTAAAAAATACATTTAAAACTATACGAGTTAAGTCGGGTCGAAATTGGGTTAAACCGGAGTCTATTGGTTCGGAAATCATATATTTTTAAGCCAGGTCAAGTCAAGTTTAAGTTGGAGTGCTGGAAGGTCAGGTTAGGATTGAGGCAAACCCATGCGGAATCCAAGCCGTTGACACCACTACTACAGGCTAGTCAGTTCTTGGGAATGAATACTGTTTTTAGTAGTATTTTTCAGAAATGTATACAATGCCAAAGGACAAGTTTTTGTATCATGATGATTAATAGTAGCATCTGTGAGGAAATTGGGTCAAGTGGAACCACACACTGACCAATACATACATGGTGGCATGGGTTAATAGTAGCAGCTGTAGTCACTAGTGATGCTTAAGCTATGTTTGGTTAGAGTGCAATTTTATTTGTGCTAGTACAAATGCATGAAAGTGTAAATGAAAATAATGTAAAATCTGGTTTAATTTTATTTTGGATGTTATTATAGTTTACTTCAAATCTTGCTTTACTTCATTGGTACTATAATAAAACAAAATAAGATAAAAATTGAAATAAAAATAAATCATAATTTGCACTAAAATCATTTGCACTGCCATGATTTTACATCAGGGCAAATAAATTCACACTACAACCAAAGACAGCTTTAGTGACTTATTCCATTGGCAATTTCAAATATATAGTGCATTGCAATGTTTTGCTTATCAGATTACAACAGTCCTGATCAAGTGTGCCTATAATGGATCATGTTTGCAAATTAACCATATCCTTATCACAGATGGTTATTTTCTTTGAATTAATATCATGTTACAACAATATCGAAAAATCTCTTATCTGTGTTACAGTTTACAAGAGATAAATGGCCCTAATTATAATTTTGAAATTAAGGATAGCGCGTTAGAAATGGAGGTTTAGCTTGAACCCATGAAGGTGTATACCAACTTCAGTTAGGTGTCTCTAATTAGAATAATGTGAATGGTGTGTGGTGTCCAAACTTTGATTGGAGAACGAGTGGCATCTAAGTACTAGATGGCATCAACAATTGTCAATTGGGTCACCCTTCATTATGAATAGTTAAGAAGATTGCTATGGTTTGATTTGTGAAGAATATAAAAAGTTGGTAACTTCTCTTTTTATCTATTTTTAAATCTCATGGCACCTAGGTTTTTTTTTTTCTTTTTTTTGATTGATATGGGGAAAGTTGGTCAATAAAATTTTGGTTCCCATTGATCAAGATATACATATTCTTTTTTCAAATTTATGTGGAATCTACAGATAATTCATTTTCCTTAAGTGATACCTATCTCTCATGTGAATAAATAACTTTCCCACTAAGAGGGGAAATTGCCAAAACTTGGATGGGACCAAATTTCTGCTTTTAATAATGACTTTTTATTGCTAAAATAGTCATTATCTTATTTATCTGAGAAATAAAAAAAAATATGGCAAATGCACTTAGCTAAATAAATATTTCCAAACACTTGCCAAATAATTGCATTTACCAGGGTAAGTAACTTCTCGAAAAATGAACAGATCTTACTTTCCACTTGATTTAGTTTTATTTAATTTTTAGGATTCTACCCCCTCATTCCGTATTCTGCCCCCTTTGACTATGAAAGCACATCCTCTTCAAGAGGTTTATTATGGCACTAAAGCAGGCTCAAGTATCTTATACTTCAGTCCATCCTATGGTAATTTGCAGTTGAGAAAGTGTTCATTGTGCTTGTGCTCTTACCCTCCTGCCTCTCATCCCCTACCACAAGCTCTACACTATCAAAATTTCACGCCTTGGTTAACAATGGGGCATAGTCTCTTGGCTCCAACTATGTGGTGCCAACATTGTTACGTCAAAGTGGTGTATTATGAAGGTTCGCTTGCTTCACACGAAATCCCATTGGGCTTGAAGCGTGAACAAGCACAAGCCCATCCATACCTTGTAATGAAACTTATTTAAATGTAATGGGGATAATCAGAATCGAACACTAAACCACTTGGTCAAAGTGGCTCTGATACCATCTCAAAGAACCATTCAACCTAAAAGCTTAAGTTGTTAAATGAGGTTCTTAAATTGATTGATATTCTCTAACAAGAATTGGAATAACCCATTCCGGTTCTGATTCCAGATCCCTATTCCTGCAAACCAAATAGGGCCTAAATGGGAGTCTCAATAATGCTTTGTTAAATGGGAGTCTCAATGAAAAAGTACATAAGATTCATCTACAAGAAATCATTGATCCTCATTTTCTCATCATGTTTACTTTCATAAGTCTTTATATAGCTTGAAACAAGCACTTTATGTTCATTTTTTTTTATTCCATTCTAATTTCTTAAACTTTGGTTTTAATGACTCCAAGATAGTGAATTTATATATAGATGGGATTCAATGGTGATGTTTATTTTGGTTTGTGCTGTTGATATCTTAAATGCAGGGATTTCTACTACTAACCTAAATTCCTTCATTGCTTGCCTCTCCCAGTGTGCTATCTCAAGAACACAAGTGATGGGCTCCCATTCCATGTGATTGTGTTTTTTGATTTTGATTGGGTTAACTATCTAGATGACTGTTGGTCCACTAGTAGCTTTGGTTCTTGGTCTTAACTTTGTTCTATTAAATGGTTATAGATAGGGGTGTCAATTGGACTGGATTTGGTCCAATCTGATCTGATCCAATGTGAGTCCATTATAAATGGACCAAGTCCAATCCAATGAATGTTTTGGACTAATTTGGACTGGTCCAATTCAATGTCTAGACTATCCAATCTGTTCAAATTCATTTTGATTTAGATTGGTTTCAACCCAAACCCAGTCCATTAACACATATATTCTTATCTTATATCAATGGGTCAAATATTGGCTTAATCCAACACAATCCAATATAAATTTGTTACGAACAGACATGGTCCAATCCAATCTAATAAATATTTTGGACCGGATTGGCCCAATCCAATATGTTTTATTGGTCCATCCAATCCATCCAAATTGATTTTGGACTGGATGGGGTCCAATCCAAAACCGATCCATTGACACCCTTAGTTATCCGTGGTTGCACGCTTAATTATTGAAGCTGGATTTTGAGCACTTTCTAAATGTTACCACTGAGATTATTTGGTTGCAATCTCTTCTCTTTGAATTATTAAGCTTGAAGTCTTTTCAATCACCACTGGTTCATTTTGACAATATTGGCATGGGGCAATATATCTTGATATTCATCCTATTTTCCATGCCCCTACTAAATATGTCAAAATGAATTTTCACTTCATTTTCCATGTGCTTATGCACAAATTGTTGGATATTCTCTATTTGTCTTCCATGATTAGGTTTTGGGATTTTCACCAAAGGCTTTGTATCTTCTTGATTTGCTCTTATTAGGCCCAAAATGTTTAGTCCTGCTCGTTCTGCTTAAGGGGCCTGTTAGGCTATTTTTGGTTTGAAGGGAAAGGTAGGGAAACCTTTACAAACCTTGTATTGGTTTCCCTATCTTTTCCTTCCTTTAATATAGTCTTAATGAACAAGTAGAATCTTGTGATTCTAATGAAAAACTCAAGCAGATAGAACCCCATGTTTGTAGTGATAAATTTCAGTCTCATCCAATCACTATCACAAAGAAAATGATAGAGAGAGAGAATGTCTGTGTATGATCAATAGTCTACTCTTTGACTTACATCAATTTGCAAGATGCAAGAACTCTACCCATATCTACCCACAACACACTACCCCGTGCATTGGACACATCTCCTCCATGCATAATACTTTGTAGGAGGATGAGATGTTCTCCATGTGTGGCTGAGATGTTATGTGGGTAGACGTAGGCAGAATTCTTATAGGCAGTAGATCCGGACTCATGTGAGGCCCCCAAATCTTATACATGGCTAGTATTCAGGAAAGACCCATCATTAGATGGATCCGCTTAAGAAAAGCATATCAAATGTCTTAGACCATCCGGTAATGCTTCATTTCGAGAGCTTTGAAAGAGTTCTGATGAAACTTTTGACCACTATTTAACTGTTTGGTTCAAAGGAATTCTATATATTACTTTAAGCTACTTTTACCTAATTGATCTTGAATATTATTCAAGCAAATTAATGGAGTTATTGTCATTCCTTTTTTTATCAGCACCCGGAGTCCCAACTGGCATACATAGACCAAGCAAAGCTCCTACTGCAACTGGTAAATAATTCATCTTCTTTAAGTTTTCTTTTCTCTTATATATGATTTTAGATCATAGTTTTTTTTTTTTTTTTGCTTGTACCAATTATTGCTATTCCTTTCTTTTATTTGCAGTGCCTAGGGCCCCAACTATCAGCCCTATAACAAGCGATGGTGCCAATGCAACCGGTAAATAATTCATTTTCTTTTAGTCTTCTTATTTCTAAAATTTGCTTTTGGATACAACAAAAGTTACAAAACTACATAATTATTCAATATTATGACCCATGGAGTTAGAAGACCCAAAAAAAATGAAAATTAGAACTTACAACTCTCCTTTTAGCTGTGTTTGGTTTGGTTGAAATAAGAGAAACAGAAAATTGTGGGTAAGTTCTCAACAGATTATGTGAAATTCCTTACGAACTTCCCTCAACCTTCTGTTTCTACCTTATTGTCTTCAAACCAAACATAGCCTATGGTTATAACAAGAGAAGGGTTAAATTATGGCACCATTGTTCATTTGTTTGTTTTGGTGTACAAGGTGGAAATGTTTTCAAAATGAAAATATCAGCTATAGTATTAATTATTGAAGGCAAAATCTTCGTTTTCTAACCGTTTCGTGTCAAAGAAAAAGCAGCTTTATAAAATATGAGAGATGTCTCAATTTGATCATAAACTAAGACTGGGTAAAAAGTTTGATTAGAAGGGTTCCAGAAATGGTTTGAAAAGTATTATTTTCTTACAACAAAAAAAAAAAAAAAAAACTGTGTTTTTCTTCATATTTACTGAATCTAAAACCAAGAGCACATTTTCAAATGGATGTAAGCAATGTTCCCATTGGTTCGGAAGATCAAATCTCCTACCCATAATAACTCTACCCACAACAAACTACAGCCAATCAACGACAACACCAGATCTAATAATAGAATTAATCGATGAGAAGAAATATCTTAAATATATGATTTAATGAGAGAGAGAGTGAGAGTTAATACCTTAGATATATACTTAATGAAAGGGATCTGAATGAGGTTAAAAGTAATAGTTCAAATTAATTACATTTTCTGCCCACACAATTAGAAAATGACTAAATTAGATATCATGCTTGTTTTTGTTTAATATAATGAATATACAATATTATAGATGTCCCCAAATGTTTTAACAAAATTTATGCATTTTTTCATTTGTGTGGTTTTTATCTTTTTTTAATAATTTTTATTATTTAATTATGACATCAAATGCTCACACATTTGACCTAAATGTTTAATTGCTGACCTACCACCAAACGAGAAAATAATTTCATTTTTTTTTTGTTGACCTAAAAGTTTAGAGATGTGGCCAAATTTTTCTACATTTCTTTTTAATTTTTTTGTTTGATATGATGAATATATAATATTAAAGATGTGCTTAATTGTTTTCTACAAAATTTCTACATTTTCTGTAATTTTTTTGTTTTTATCTTTTTACCTTTTTATTATGTAATTATGATATCAAGGGTTGACACATTTGACCCCCAAGGTTAAATTGTTAACTAGCCCTTGACCAAATATGAAAAACAATTTTTTTTTCAGATTTATATTTTGTATTTCCTTTCCATCATCAATAAAAATAATCTTGTGTATCACACTTATTTTTATTTAATATGATTAATATAATATATTAGTAAATTTTTGTATTTTTTTCATTTTTTATGTTTTTATCTTTTTTTAAATTTATTATTTAATTATGGCATCAAGGGTTGGCACATTTGACCTAGAAGGTTGAATTGTTGAACTACCACCAAGTAGGAAAACAATTTCATTTTTGGGCTAGTTTTAAATTTTTTATTTCATTTCCAACGCCAATTAAAACAATTATTGTTTACTATATGCATTTTTCTTTAATATGATTAATATAAAATCTTAGATATGTGCTTGGTTTTCTACATTTTTTTTGTATTTTTTGTATTTCTTTTTATTTAAAAAAAATATTTTTTAATATATCATCATGGGTTGATCCATTTGAGATTTGACTTGGATGGTTGAATTACTTACCCACTACAAGGATGGAAGAATGGTGTCATTTTTGGATTAATTTAAAATATGAGCTTGATATTGCTAGAAGTATTGGATATAGATCTAATTAACAAAATTTATTTAAAGCAAAAAATGATAGAATATATTAGTGAGAGAAAAATAACTTAAATATAGAATTTAGTGAGAAAGAATGAGAATTAATACCTTAAATATATTTAAGATTTAATGAGAAGGAATTGAATGAGGTAAAAAGAAGTAATTCAAAATACAAACTCTAACCTCACAATTAGTGAGGGGCCAATTTAAAAGATAAGGGCACTTTTGTCAAGAATAGGATTCAATGAAAGATGACAGTAGTTAATACTTTAAATATAAGACTTAATGAGAGGGAATTAAATAATGTAAAAAGTAGTAGTTCAAATTACATTTTCCCACTTTACAATTAGAGAGGGACAAAATTCAAAAATAGGAGTATTTTAATCAAATGTAAGTTTCACATTTTCATTTGTACTTTTAATAGTAATATAGTATGAATATAGATATAGATTGGTGAAACACATACTTCATCTAGACAACCTATTAAAATGGAAAAGAAGAAAAGTAAATATAATAATAATAATAATAATAATAATAATAATAATAATAATAATAATAATAATAATAATAATAATAATAATAATAATAATTTTAGAAGTCCAAAGAAAATTTGGTTCTCGAACAAATTTGCAATCTCTTTTTAACCATACAAGTCCTTCAGCACCAATAAAGTTGCATATGATAAAAATATTCATTTTAAAAAGTATAAATTAGTTAATATTATATATAGATAGATAGATAGATAAATAGATAGATAGATAGATAGATAGATAGATAGATAGATAGATAGATAGATATAGATATAGATATAGATATAGATATAGATATATAATGTGAAAGGCCATTAAGTATAATGTTGGTCCTAGCTATTTGAGTGTTGAGAGGGGTGGAGTACTAGATGTGAACCTAAACTTTGGCACTTTTTTTTTTTTTATTCTTGCACAAATTAAGTGGTTATACTCAAAATAAAAAAAAAATGAAACTAGAATATATGAAAATTAAATAGAAAAGTAGAAATTAATATGTATGTAAATCAAGTGAACATATTATTTCATTTAAGTATAGAAGGTTATAAATGTTAAACAAAAACAGTGTTTGGTTCGATTGAAAATAAGAGAGAAACAGAAGATTGAGTGAACGTTTTCAAAGAAATTTGTCAAAATTCTTATGAACTCTCTCAAATTTCTGTTTCTCTCTCATTTTCTATCAAACCAAACGTAATTTATAACTGTTTCTTCATTCTCTTTATGTTGCATAGCATGTTGTTTCATCTTTACCCTATAAATCATGATTTTCAAAAATGCAAACAGAAGTTCTAAATTTTTTGTAATTGCTTTTTATTTATTAATTGCTAACTGCAGTTTAAAGCAGGAAAGTTGTCATTTATTAGACTGGATAGTCTACCATTCAGTCTAGATACCCTTGTTCACTCTGGTTGGATTGGCATAGCTTGAGGGTTCTCTTGCTGATACTTTGAACTCGTGCAGTGCAATTTAGAAAAGAGAAAACTTATTAAATACATATTTACACAGCAAACAATAGTGCCTGTATATGTTAAAAGGGGGCCAGTTAGGCTATCATTGGGTTAGGACAGAGTCAGGCCACCCAAAGCATCAACCCAAACAGGGAAAAATCATGGAATTAATGACCCAGGTGTGTTTCTCAGATTGGGCCAACTTGACTCAAGACTAAACTCTGATAAGGTTTCTTGCTCTGCTGACCAGCCATTAATTTCTTGGGTCTTGGCCAGCTGTTGAAAGAACTCTCAATTAATCCTCTTTTGGTGCATCTTTCAGCGCGGGCTGTCAGCTGTTTAGAAGCCCGGCAGCTGCATTTTTGTCTTTTCTCGTTTGTTTGGGAGAAGATCTAGCTGTTGAAAGACTCCATCCCAAAAAGACATGGGAAGCCTGTTTCAAGCTATTTTTGGGAAGCTCAAAATGGAGCTTTTCCACTTTTTTCGTCTCGTCTTTGTGCAAAAAGATACGCCTCCAACCAAACGGTCTGTGGACTGCCAAGCTATGTAAAAGCCCACTACATCTTTTGGTTGTCAGATCTCTCAGAAGATCTTTCAAAAAAGACTTACCAAATGGCACCTAAAAATCAGCTACATTAAAATCCTGTTCTTCCATCTTGCTATGTTAAGTGCCTTGTCCATTGTTAAATTACAAGTCCTAAAATCATTTTTAACTGCCTCAATCAATCTCCTTTGAAAGCATGGGTGTCCAACCTCACATCAAGAACATCTCTCCATGAATTTAACATATGCATGTATGGAAGATATTCTCAATGCGATCCCTGCTTCTTTTCTAGACCCCTTAACTTGTAACATATCAATAGCACTAGCTAATAGAAAGACTATAATCAACAAAAGATTACTATTTGTTTAAGAAACCCTTCCTTCCATTCTCCATTTTGTATACAAGCTAAGAAGAAATGCTAGTAAACATTCTTACCTGTCAAGAAGATGCATATCACTTCATAGTTTTTTATCTTTCGAACTATTATTTGATCTCTACTTCTGAATGTTAACAGTTGCACCATCGCTGGAGGAAGGATCTTCTCTAACAAAGGACAGCAGCGGCTCTCCTAGCATTCTTGGAGACTTCACTCTTGTTTCCCTTGTTGTCTTATCAAGTGTGGCAACTTTTCTCTTCTTTTGAGATTTGAGGACCCCTTAGATAAAACCATGGAGGCATTAATTCTAGAACTTCTCTATCTCAAGAAGTCTCAGCTTCTTCATTACAATTGCAGTGTTCAGTCCAACCAAAAGTGTGTAGTGCTCAGACTTGCATTTTGAGGATTTGTATGCCAGTCTTCTTGTTTGTGTTGAAATTTGTTTTAGGAAGAAGATGCATGTTTGATTACCTGAATAAATTTTGCTTTCGGCATGATGAAACAATTATCAGTTTCTACTTTCTACCTCTAGCTTTTTTTCTTTTTTATTCTCTTTCAGATGTGAAGTTTTATACATATCTATATATGTAGGGGTCTAGGGGATTAGGGAGCAACCTGAATCTCTCTAGTCCAGGGATTGAATTTTGCAGAAAAAAGCAGCAGAGAAGAGAGATGGTACTGGTAGGGAAAAATGAAAAGAAAAAAAAAAAAGCATCCACACATCCGCATTCATTTACATAAGAGATTCATGTGAGGGAGAAATAAATAGCACATACCATAAATTTGTCTATGTAAATAATCTGCAGAAAACCATATCTATTGAAAGACATCAGACCCACCATGACAGGTTGAATGTTTTGTCTTGGGCAAACCTATTTTTTAACCAAAGCATTTACATGAATCTTATGATAAAAACCCTAAATTCACAGCAAACTGATTTTTTTTTTTTTGGATCTTTTTCAGAATGAAGAAAAACTAACATGAATTTTGCATATTGTTGAAAATCAAGTTACACTGCAATAGAATTATTGAGAAAGGATAATCCACTGAACCAGAAAACTGGAAGAATCATTAGATGGTGATAATGGGGTTGTTTAAATCTGGGATTTCGGTGGGGTCCGTTTTGTCTGTTGAATCCGCCATTGCCAGCTTCCCCAGTCTAAGAAGACTTCCAGTGGCTAGAATGGCTTGAGGGTTGACATCATGCAACGCCCTGGCGTACAAACTCCTAGAGGCAGCAGATGCAGCTTCCTTCAGTTCCTTTGAATCATTGGGACCCATGAGACAGTGACCCAAAACCCTCAGAGCTGGTTGCAGTAGCTCCCATGGCAGAGGAATTCTTCTCCCTCCCTTGTCTTCTCCATGCTTTCTCTGTGGTTTACTCTGTTCAGAAGGATCCTTCTGATCATCCTTGTACATATCTCCATCCTGACCAGCCCAAGCCACACAGAACTCACAGAAATCCATCTTTGAGCCAATGGGCATGTGTGAAATTTTACTGTAATACAACTCCAAGGCCACTCCAACAATTCGAGCTCTCTTGGTAGATCTGACTGTGCCATGGGGTTCCAAACTTGGAGAGAAAATGGCTAAATTTATCCCAGTTGCATTGTTCTTGGTGGTCACCTTGGTTTCGTGATAGATACTTGAGTGGGAGAGATCCGGGACGTTGACTGTTAGCGCTTGGCCACCTCGAGACGTGGTTTCATGGGCGTATATGGCTAGTAGTACAGCCTCGAATCCGGCCAGAGGCACACGCAGAACGACTCTAGAGAGGTAAACTCCGGCGATGATGGGTAGAAATCTAAGTACGACGAGTTGGAGGGTGGGGTCTGAGGATTGGAAAGTGTCGTAGAGCCATCGGCAAAGGTGGTTGTCACCAGCGCCGGAGTTGGGCTGTCGGAGGTGAGATGAGATCTTCCGTGCGAGGTCGGGGTCGTGAAGAAGGGAAGTGGCTGGGTTCTCGGAGGAGGAAAGGGAAGGAGGGATGTTATCAACGATGGAAATGAGGCTTTCAATCGCTGATTGGATTTTTGAATTAGTGGAGCTGCCGGACGAGGATTCAGGTTCATTGCCGGTGGTTTCAGGGATTTCACTTTCTGACATCTGTTAGTTTTGAGAGAGAGAGAGAGAGAGAGAGATGTGAAGGGGGGATGTGAAATTTTTACGATGAATTAATGGTGTCAGAATAGGAAAGAATAAAGGAGGAAGAACAGGAGAGATTTAAGGATTTTTGCAGGGGATTTCAATGAGGGTGGATCTACTTCAGCAGCAAAACACGAAACTGAATCACCATGAATGGTTGAATCTTTGGGCATTTTGTGAAATGCATCTACGGTTTTGGAAGGCAATGGCATTGTTTTAGCAGCAATTTCGTGCTCAATTTGAACGAGTCTTTGCCTCAAAGCTTGGAGCTTTGATCTCTCACTTCATGAATCATGATAAGCTCGTTTCGGCCCTATGATCTCTCTTTGACCTATATTTACATTAAGTTTGTGCCAAGTGTCCCGTTGTACGAGTATAAATAGATACCCATTCATCCGATGAGAATATACATGTGATTGGACACAAGTCATATTGAATTTTGAATGGATGTGAAGGAGAAAGTGTAGGGGATATGGTGTAAAACTGTAAATGTATGGGAGTGCAAATAGGTTTGTGTTGGGTCAGTTTGGAATGTATATGTAGAATACAAAATCTTTTATTTTGTATGTATTTTTTGTACTTTTTCCAAAATGAGCCTTAATGTTAGCCACTTTTTTTCTTTTTTTAATCCTTTGTCAGTTTAATGTACCAGCTCATGAAATGGAAAACATGCTAGTAGCCAACTGTGGAAGCTTTTCTTTGTGCTGCTTGGGCCGTTTGGCTATCTTTTTAGGGTAAATTACATATAGGTACCCTGTACTTTGGGGGATAGTGACTAGTGACAAATGGGTATTTGGTACCCTGTATTTTGGGGTAGTGACTGAGTTCACATGTCCGCCCCACAGCACATCCTCACCGTGTATTGAGAACATCTTCTGATGATGACATCGTCGATTCTGGTACTATCATCGGGAGATGTTTTCAATACATGGCAGGGATGTGTTGTGGGGCGGAGATGTGAACTCGTAGTGACTAGTGATAGATGGGTATCTTGTACTTTCAATTGCAACACTTGATTACCCTGACCGAATACTAATGGATGGATAGTTATTATGTAACTTAATAACTTATTCAGTATTAATCATACCGTATAAGTTTAATCGATAGAAGGGTAGTTTTGGTATTGCATAATGTTTAATTGACGGAATACTAATGAATGAACCCAAGTGCCTATCTTTGAGAGTTCAAGGTACTTAAATATATCAATTGAAAGTTCAGGGTACCTATTTGTCACCAAGCCCAAAGTATAGGGTACCTATATGCAATTTATCCATCTTTTTATTTAAAGGGTCATTTACTAGAACACCCCTATTGTTTCATAGATTTACTTAAACCTATCATATATTTTGCATTTTACTAAAATACACCTTCTAGTTTGCACCTATTTACTTAATTGACCTTTCATCAAGAAATATTTATTTTGCCAACTGAAAATAGTAACGTGATCACTTAAACTAAGTGGAAAATGTTCAAGGGCATGGACCTATGGTTGTTTATTCCAAAAGTATCCCTAAGCTAAGTGGAAAATGTTCAAGGGTATGGATCTATGGTTGTTTATTCCAAAAGTACCCCTAACACTTTTTTTGTATAGAAAACAAAATTGACCAAATAGAGAAAATTAAAATAGAGTGATTGTCCATGTTTTACTAGGGGCAACAATGGCATTTTGTTTTAGTTCTTTTGATTAAATTTATTTGAATGGATATCGGGATTAAAGCTATCATTTTCCATTTTCATCTAATGGAAGTTTAATTAAGTAAATTAATTGGAAACTATAGGGGATGCTTTAGTAAAACACAAACTATAGGGTAGCTTTAGTAAAATCATGAAACTATAGGGGTGTTTTAGTAAATCACCCTTATTTAAACTTTGTATCTTTTGTCTTACGATTAAGTTATTTTGTTCGGGAAAAAAAAGTTTAAGTAGGGGTGCAAGTTGGGCAGGTTGGGCCAGGTTTATGGTCAACCTAGGCACGGCCATAAAATTTAGGCTTAAGGCCCGAGCTCGAGGCCAAGCCTGATTTTCCCAACCCGAGCCCAGCCCGCCTTGTAATTTGATGCACTTGGGTTGGGTTCACGCCTGGGCCGGGCTCAGGTTGGTCAATGAACCCACTCTAAAATATATATTCATATATTTATGTATGTATGTAAATATGTATGCAAAATATTTATATAAATATTATATGTATGTATATATATATATATGTAAATATGTATGCAATATTTACATATATACGCATATATATGTATAAATGTATATAACTAGGTCGGGCTTGGGCCGGGTTCAGGCTACCTAAGGGATAGGCCTGAGCCCAACTCGAAAAAAAAAATCCAACTTCTTAGGCCCGAGCCCAGTTCGAAGAACGAAAATTTAAGCCCAGTCTATATAAAATTCCAGATTAGACCGGTTCAGACTCGAACATGGCTCAGCCAAATTGCACCACTAAGTGTAAGGGTTTGTTTAATTAACGATTAGGATCAGAATTGGAATTAGAATCGAAATCCCCTGAAATCAAAATTAGAAATGCCTATTTTGTTAAGGGAAGGGCGATGAACACTGAAGCATTCCCTCAATGACCAAATTGCCAAGCGCTGCCCCAACCTTGGCAGTTTCAAACAAGACACTTTATTGTCCCTCGGCAACTCCAGGCCGCACCTCACGGAGTCACCAACCTGACCCAAAAATTGGATCATACCTCACCTTGTGATGTATTCATAAAAAGTAAATTGGATCATACATTTTACAGGCTCAACCTGACCCAAAAATTTTGGACTTGGGAGCTATATTTTGTTTTTAGGCTCGACTTGGGCTTGGGCCCAATACTTCAAGTTAAGACAGGTTGAAGCACATATTATTTTATATTTTATATATAAAACTAGCAGGGATCCGTGCAATGCACAAGAAAATTTGAAAGATTGAATAATTTTATTTATTATTAATTAATTGATAAATTAATATTCAAAATTTATTATTAATTAACTAAAAATATTCAAATTTATTATTAATATTTAAAATTTTAATAATTACCTTTTTCATTTAATGTTGATTTACAAAGAATAATTATTTTTAATTATATTTAATATGAATAAATATTTGTTAATAAATTTAACTTTATTAATCATTTGTAGTAATTTTAATAATTGTTATTATTTTCATTAGTTTTAAATGAAACTTTGATTGACTTTAAATAAATAAAAATAATTACAAAAGCTAACATTTTTATTAATTTCACTAATAATTAACAATTATATAGGAATGGCAATGGGGCGGGTCACCACATCCCTGTCCCTACCCCATCCCTAATGTCTGGAAGGTTCAGGGCAAGGCACCCACTCATCAAGGATAGGAAATCCTTAAATTTTCCGTAACTCGTCCCTAGTGTTAGGTGGATTCAAGGCAAGGCACCCACTCCTTATCAACCCAATATTCAATTTGATGACAAAAATGATCAAAAGGAGATACTGATTATCAGCCACATGGTAAATTTCTAGAAGTATACTAAATTGTCTTTAATTTTAAAAAATGTAATTTTATGAAAATTTTGGAAAATTTGTTATATTTTTTGTAATTTTGAAAATTTATTCAAATTTATTTTTTAAATGGTTTACTTACAGAATTACACTAATTTATCTTATACTTTCTAATATAAACTAATCAATAATTTCTTCTTTCCAATATTATACTAATTTATCTTAATAATTTGTGTAGTTATTGGTTCAAATTATAGTTTTCCCTTTCCCATACTCATTTATCTTTAACAAGTTTCAATAATTTACAATGAAAACTATAAAATTTTTCAATAGTATTCCAAAATCTATCAAATGTAATAAATTTTCAAAATATTCCAATAATTTTTAATAATTATTTAATACATTTTAAATAAACTTTCTAGCGGGGCCAACAGGGCACCCCTCCTTGTTCCACACCCCCGTAGTCAAGACACTCTACCCCATCCCGGTGGCGGGGTGGGTTCCGGGCATGACACCCATTCCCCATCAGGGTTTGAAATTCCCCAAATTTTCCCCACATTGAGGCAACCAACTAAAAATAATCTAATTTGTGGATATTTTACAAATAGGATTATGGGAAATTAGGGGCATTTTAGGAATTGGATTGTGACAACTTTGGGGTATTTTATAAATGGAATTATGGGATCCTAGTATTATAAGAATATGAGGAAAACTTAGAGATATTTTAAAAATCAATATGAAGTCTACGAATATTTTACTAACTTGCCATTAGGTTCGGGGAATTATGGGGTAGTAAAATTTCCATCCCTACAATTATAATAATTTTCTATAACTAATTAACTAACAGTAAACTAAATAACAATAAATCACAATATTCTATGATAATTTCCAAAAATTATTGAAATTGCTTTTGATTAGCGGTAATGTATAGTAAATTAATTATTTACATTAACAATTAATTAACGCGAATTAACATAAATTATTTACTTTTTAAGCCTACATTATTTACAACTAATAATTTTCATAAATTATTTAATAATTATTTATTGAAATGATAATAATGGATTGTTACTTAAATAATTATGAAACAATTTCTGATATATCAATTTCCTAATTTAATTTTCCTAAATTTTTAGCAATTATTGTTGGAGATATCTACTGCACTTGGCGCATGACTCCTGGAGTATTTAAGTTGGTTTTGGATTACTCTTACTTATTTGTATAGCTATAACACGAATTCGGATCTGCCCACAACACCCCTTGTAGTTATCTTGTTATCTGTCATACCTATCTCTTGATACAAGTGTAAAATTCTTGGACTCTCTAATTATAAATATATTGAGTTCAGGTGAGCCTCATCATCCTGAATAGACATGTTATCCAATTCTACTCTCTCTTTCTCTGTTATTCTCTGTTATTTTCTTATCTTGACATCAGAGTCAAATTTATCATGGCAACTGAGTATATGTTTGGCATCGATGCTGCAAATACAATACCGTTTTATCATTTGTGGGTTGGAAGCACTGCTTTCTGAGAAAATGGTTTATTTTTTATTTTTTTTGGTTTAGAATATTGCTGCCAGGTAGGACATTTTCTGGAGCAACAGCAATACCTTTTGTTTGGTACCAGTGCTCCATATATATTTGTTTTCAGCACTGGTACCCATTATAGGAAGTCTATGTCACTGCCACATCATGTCTATGTTAGCAGCAACAAGCTCCAACCTGAGAAAATGTCGAATTTGACATCGCTTCAAACCACGTCTTCTTGATTTTCAAGGCATGACTTAGAGCATTGTTTTTTTATGAAAAAACAGTTGCAAACATATTGATGTTTCCTAGAGCACCATTTTTTCCAACATGACACTGATGTGTCACCGTTTTGTGGAGCAACGACATCGATAATAAACAGATGCGGATTCGACCTCAACTTCTCAGGCCTCCAACACTTCAGGAACTTCAAATTCAATCACCTCTTCGAGTGTTCCTCCTCACTTATCAAACATGTCCTATTTTCTTTCCATTAAACTAACAAGTGAGAATTACTTCTCTAGAGAGCACAACTCTTACCTGTTCTGTACACAAATCGCCTGATGGGTATTGTAGATGGTTCAGTTTGCTGCACCTTCCAATTAAATTCCAGACTCTGTTAATCCTAGCCAAAAGATTGCCAATCCTACATATAGTGAGGATCAATTGGCCTTGAGTTGGCTTTTCGCATCACAGACAGAAGGTGTGGAATGCTCTCTCTAAATATTTTGCTAATTATTACAAAGCCTGAAGAAAGGAAGCTTAAATAGTTCTAAATATGTTAGGAAAGCTAGGAGCATAGTTGACAATCTTTCTGCATCTCCTGAAACAATTTCAAACAGTGATTTAGTCCTTTACATCCTATCTGATCTAGGACCAGCACATCCTATCTGATCTAGGACCAGCGTATGACTCGACTGTAACAACCATTACAAACCAGTCTGACATAGAAGACCTTGATATTGATGATGTTGGTCTGATGCTAAACCATGAATCGTGGTTGGAACAAAATACTATTACCACCGATATCTCTTCACCCGCATTAAATATGGTGAACTTTAAAAATAAGCCCTCCAACTCACAACAACAGTCTAAAAATTTCTTTCCTAATAACAGTCTAAAATTTTTTTCGTAGATTAATTTTCCTAATTTTTTAATTATTACTAGTGGAATGGCATGTGTGATGCACGGGGTATTTGATATTGACGATGATATATGATTATACTTTTATATCTCAGGCATAGATGAAAATTTACATACTGTTCAAGTCCTAAGACAATTGTATAATACATAAAAAAGACTATCCTCACAAAATGCCAAAGGTTTAAATTTTATAATATGCATAAAATGTTAGTTGCAAATGCATCAAATTGAAACATTAATGAACCAAATCAATGATAAAACCACACTCAACAACATTATATATAAATACAGTTCATCCCAATGAAACACAAAATTTATGGAGAATAGGAGATGCCGCTCTTAACCGATCTCCTGTTTTGTAATAACCTAAAAACCTATGAAAATAATTACTATTAATGGTTAGAAGTAAACAAAGCTATTATGTTAATTTACACAAGTAACCATTGAATAGCAGAACTCATTATCTAAGATGACTATTAAATAACTTACATTTAAGCATAAAAAAACATTTTCTTCTTACTTTTTAACTAAGAGAAGATAAAGAAATTAATTGGAAGCAAAATTTATCAGCCAACCACTAAAGTAACATGTATGCAAACACCTTCTAGGCATTTGAGCACCTCCACACATTTTTCCAAGAATAAAACAATCGAACAATTCACAATGTGTCATAGTGTTGCATACGACTAAGGAGTGAGGACATGAGTTGTAGGCCTTACCTAACAACTGCACACATGATAACATACAGTCCTAGTGGCCAAATGCCCTTATAAGACCTAGGACTAATTGACAAACATGTCTAGGGCCCATGGAATGAATTTTCTATATTTTTATTTTTTTTTGTAAATTTTTGTTATTTTTCATCAATTTTATGATTTTCTACATTTTTTTTGTATTTTTTTTGCATATTTTTTGCTTTTTTTTAATTTATATTATTTTTTTTCATTTTTTGTGTTTTTATAATTATTTTGTAATTTTTATTTTTTCTTTAATTTATGTTATTTTCTACATTTTATATCTTTATTTATATATTATGTATTTTTATAGTTATATTTTTCTAGAATTTATATATTATGTGAAAAATTAATGATTTGGGTTGAACCCAAAATGGGTCATTAGTGGATTGATGGGTCAGGTGGGTTGGGTTGAAGCTTAACCCAAACCTAAGTACCTAACCCACCCAATTTCTTTTTAGAAAAGACAATTTGTTTTTTGCCAACAACTATCATGCACCCTTATATAAAATTGGAATGTCAAAACAACAAAAAAACTAAGGGGTAGAATTAGTATGAAAAATCAGGATCTTTTGACCACATTAATTGGATCATTCTCATTTTTATATATGGTAGTAGATATAAATTTTTATTTTATTCTACAATTTTTGTTCATTTTTCTATAATTTATGGTTTTTCTTTCTTTTCTGTAATTTATTTTTTCTTCAATTTTTATGATTTTTTATATTTTTTTTGTAAATTTTCTCTCCGTTTCTCTGTTTTTTGTAATTTTATTATTTTCTTCATTTTATGTGTTTTTTAATAATGATTTTGCAGTGACATATATACAATGGAAAAAAATATAAAGTTGAGGGATAAACTTAGAAAGTAAAATCAGGGTGTTTTGACCAAACCAATTGCAACATTCTATATTTTTTGTAAATTTTCTATGTATTCCTTTGTTTTTTTGTAATTTATATTGTTTTCTTCATTTTATGTTCTTCATAATTATTTTGCAATGACAATATATACAGGGGAAAATAGAAAGTTGAGGGTAAAGTTGGAAAGTAAAATTATGGTGTTTTGACCAAACCAATTGCAACATTCTCATTTTTTAGTATGGTATAGAAATTTTTATGATTTTCTATTTTTGTGTATTTCTTTATTTTTTTTATAATCATATTGTTTTCTTCATTTTGAGGAGAAAGGTGCGTAGGATAAGAGAGACGCCATTTCCACTTCCTCCTTCCTACTGTAAAATAGGGAATGGATAAGATATACACTATGCAAAGAGGAGTTTAAATGAGAGAATTGGGGTTTTAGAATTTATGTCTTCGCTTCATGTGTGAATGATGACATTTGGCCTTTTGCCTCTTGCCGTTCTACTCATCAATGGTGGGGCTGTTATTTGGATATCTAATGGCTAGCATCAGGATATAAGTTGATCCTGATTCATTTATAATCGGATTTGAATCGAACATTCATATGATTTATATAGAAGAGTCTGAATCTCCTACCAACAAAATGCATTCCAAACCCCTATGACACTACCAAGTACAACCCCTACGGTATTACGTTGGTAGGTGTCAAGTTACCATATTTGGCCCGATGATCACTGAGAAAAGAACACCCTAAAACAAATCAATATAATGATAAGAGCATTTCCTGATCCAATACAACTTATTACGTCAACAGAGATAATTGAAAAAAAAGGGTAAAAAAAAACTTCATTTAATCATCTAATTGATTGTTTCATGATGAAAAGAGAGAGGTTCAAGAAACCCATTCCTCCCTTCAAATCAAATTCATGGTTTGGGAAAAGCATCCGATACTTGACACGTGTTGGCTCTAATCAATAAAGAGGTTCGTCGGGTAGGTGCTTTGGGAAAAGATTAGATAAGGCGAGGAGTAGGTTCCACAATAGTCTTATTATTATTCTATTTGCTTTATCCAATTACAAGTGTTTACTCTTAATTAAATAAAATTGAAAAAAAAGAAACATAACAAAGGGTAAAAATGGAAAGTGAAAATCAAGCTTTAAAATAAAAAATATGGTAAAGGGTAAAAATGGAAAGTGAAAATTAGGTTTTTTGACGAAACATTGTCACCATCCTCACTTTTATAAATGGTACAGAGATTATCCAATTACAAGTGTTAACCATTAATTAAATAAAATTGAAAAAATAAAAAAACATAATAATATAAAAGGTAAAAACAAAAAGTGAAAATCAAGTTTTAAAATAAAAAACATGATAAAGGGTAAAAATGAAAAGTAAAAGTCTGGCTTTTTGACGAAACATTATCACCATCCTCATTTTTATAAATGGTCCAGATTTATTTAAAAAATAATTATGGATTATTAGTTAAAGAGTTTCCCTAAATTATTCAATGATTGTTATAGAAAATAGTAAGTTACACTACTTAGTAATATCTTCTATCAATAAATAATTATTGTAAAAATTTAATGAAAATTTATTAAATTACAATGATTAATGTAAATTACGCTAAACATTGAAAATTTAAACATTTATTAATTACTAAAAATTATTAAATAATGGATTGTTTATTAATTTTTGGTTAATTGATTTATTTAATAATAGATTATTATTTAAGAGAGTAAATTATTACTTGCTAAATAATTATTGAATTACTATTAGTAAATTAGTTATCACTGAAATACTAAACATGTGCCGAACTTACTTTCATTTGAAGTTAGTGAAGTGAAGTTAATTAAAAACTAATTATTGATTCCAGCTCGTGCATTGCATGAGCCCCTCTTTTTTGCAAATATTGGATCGGATCTTGGATGGAAGCGTCCATTTGACAAGTCTTTTTGGGAAGATCTTCTCATAGCTCTGACAGTCAATAGATGCATTGAGATTTTTGACATAAGATCTTGGCAGCCCGAAGACCGTTTGGCAGATGCGCATCTTTTCGTGCGTTATTTCGGGTCTTTTCGTGCAAGGTTAAAACGCGGAAGACGTGGGAAGCTTCATTTGGAGCTTCCCGAAATCAGCCCAAAATGGGCTTCCCGTATCTTTTCGGTGCCCCGTCTTTTGGAGGCGACATCTTCCAAGTACTAAACGAGAATAGACCGATTTTTGGTCTTCCTAGCTTGTAAGCCGAAAGACTCTGCGGAAAGACATGCTAAACGGGGCCTAAATCACCTTCTTGACCCGGTTTAACTGTTAGAATGTGTAAAACCCGACCTAAAAACCCTTTCTTCTTCACCCGCATATTGCTACAATGGTCGCTTGATGCAACGACCATAGTAGCGCAAACAAGGGCCAATTTGTATTGGTTTTCCACATCGTCAGCCTGTTTTCATGCCGGAATAATGCCGGCAGATATTATTCACGCCGGAATACAATGGTTTTTCACTCGGTAGATGGTAAGATGCTCCCCTGTTTCGGTTGGATTTTCGAGCCGGGATGACGCTAGAAGCCTAGAAGAATACAAACAACATACTGTGAATGTCCAGCCGAGCTCCGGGTCTCTAAAACTCTACAATGTGCTTCGACTCACTGAGGTACTGGCTATTTTGGTAGGGGAAGAAGAAACCTTTTGGCATAAAGTGTTCTGAGAGCTTCACCCTTGTTCTGGGAATGTCCAGCTAAAATTCTTCGGTTTCTGAGTCCTCATGAATCGGGTCTCTGAATCTCTACACTAACTGGAGGACGAAGAAAATTTTGATGTAAAGATGGTTGGGGAGTTACAGAGAAAAGTTTGAAGGGGAAAGAGATGTATGAGTTGAATTGGGAATACTAAAGAGACGTCAGATTCTTTTGGAAGGGAAAGAGTCGAGAAGTTTGAAGTTCTTAGTTGGCCCGGTTTTCCTAACATGCAACTAGGGGTGCTCACGGTTCGGTCGTGGGGCTTTTTCTTGGACCGAACTGGTACAATCGATTAACCAGTTGATCGGTTCGGTTAACCATTGGTTTGGTTTATTGGTTTTTTAATTTTTATAATATATATAAATATATAATAATAAATTATAAATATGTAAAATATTATATTTTAATTAATAAATAATATATCATATATCATAAATATTTATTTATATATAATGCATATTTATTAATTTATAATATATAATATACATAAATATATATATAAAATATATAGAAATATATTTATACCAGTCGATTCGGTTAACCGCCAGTTTTCTATATTGGTTAACCAAAACCGAACCGGTACCTTCGGTTTTTTAAAAACACCGAATCGATCAGTTCAATTAACCGAATTTTCAGTTCAGTTATGGTCGGTTTTTTCAATTGATTTGGTTTTTCGGTTTTTTTTTCTCACCCCTACCTACAACAACTCCGAAATGGGAAGTGGGTGGGTGTGATGAGGTGGCTTAATGAAGGAGCAAGGAAAGCTAAAATAAAGAGAGGCGGAGAGTTGTGGGTTGGGGTAAGGGAGAAAGCTCATGCCATGGCATGTTTCTACCTTAGTACCCTGTACTTTGTGTTTAGTGATACTTTAGTTCCCGAACTTTAAAATGCGACTATTCAATACCGAACTTTCAAAGCGTGTCAATCCAATATCTACCGCTAACCAGTTGTTAACCAGTCATTAAATGCCTTTGAAAAAAACACAAATGCCCTTCAAGTGTCATCTAATTTTCATTATCAAAATCCTTACCTCTTTTATTCAAGAAAGTTGGGGTCCATAATGCCCATTGAGACATGCCCTCAACTTTCTTAAATAAAAAAAACAAGGATTTGGGATTGTTAATTTTTTTGTTAATATTTAAATGATTGACAAAGAAAATTAGATGACACTCGAAGGGCATTTGTATCTTTCTTAAATGCCACTAAATAATTGGTTAATAACAAATTAATGATAAATACTAAATTGACACGTTTTAAAATTTGAGTACTTAATGACACTAGCCCCAAATTAGAGTATTAATCGGGAGTTTTCTATATATATATATATATATAGTGTAAATTTCTTAAACTACCCTTATGATTTAGCTAATTGACTAAGTGTACCATTATCCTTCATTAAGACTATTTTATCCTTCATTCCCTTACCGTTAGTATCTGATGAAAAAGACTATTTTATCTTTCATTCTTTTTCAAAATTTTAAGAAAAAAGACACTAATTCATCAAAACCCTAACCTTTCAAACCTAGAAGCTCCATTAAATTAGCTATCTTCCACCGTCATAAACAGCTTGAGAGACGAGACCCATTAAACCAATGCTGCCTCCCCCATAAACCAAGTCGGTGCTCCTTTTCAAAAAGAAATAAAAATGGGAAAGAGGAACCCATCAATTTGAGTATATTTCTTAAGGCCAACACAACAATAATTCTGTAGAAAACAGAGTAAATAATTCTAGTTGTTTCTCCCCAATATCTTTTCCTCTTTCTAATTTTCTGATGTAGTTACTGAATTTATCAACCGGGATTCCTTATCTGACAACAATTGTTTCACTTTATAGAAAGAGTGAGAGAGTTTTGATGAACAGTGCGGGATCCCCTGTACACAGAAATCTGTGTATACAGATCTCACCAATTGTTTCGCCAATTTCTTGTTGAACTTTATACAGAAATCTGTGTAGCGGGATCCACAATTCATCTCTCATTGTTGACACCACAGTGCAATGGATGAACAGGTTATTGCAAATAAAAAACAAGGAAAAAGAATAACAAAGTTCAACGAGAAAAATAGAAAATAGAAAAACAGAAATGTAAAATTCATACACCAAAAGAAATCTGTGTAGTGGGATCCACAGTTCATCTCTCACTGTTGGTACCATTGTTGACACCTTGTGGCCCTGTATATGTTGACGAAACCCATCTTCCAGCGATCATCTTCGACATCTTCTGTAGGTTCCCAGTCGTCAATTCGGGGCTTGTGCTAGCTTTCCTAGTTCTAGCAAGCTCTCTTTGACTCTCTCTCTCTCTCTTTCTCTGGGATTTTTCTTGAGCTCCTAGAGAGCTTTAATTCTTGAAAGATGAACAGAGCCACAAGGTGATAGAACAGCTACTGTAAAAACTCGAGTTGGAAGGGAAATTTTTTCTTTCTGTATGTCTCTCTATCAGCCGATTACAAGATTTATATATAGAGGTAGAGTTAAGTTAGCTCCCTCTTGCGATTAGGATACAAATTCCTAAACGAATAAGGAAAATCAAACAAAGAACAACAAGAACAACTATACAGCAGATAGGACTCATACAACAAGAGATAAGACTACGCTACTAAGAAGGCGCGGACTTAATACCCCCCCTCAAGTTGGAGCATGTAAACGGGAAATGCCCAACTTGGCAAGAAGATGTTCGAATTGTTGCCTGCCCAGGGCCTTCGTAAACATATCAACAAGTTGCTCGGAAGTCCTGACATAGGAAGGTTGTATATTCCCAGTCTGAATTTCATTGCGGACAAAGTGACAGTCTACTTCAATGTGTTTAGTCCTCTCATGGAAGACTAGATTCGCAGCGATATGCAAGGCTACTTGACTATCACAGTGTAATCACATAGGATCAGGATAACCAACTCCTAACGAATGCAGCAACCTTTTTAACCATTTCAATTTGCATGCAGTTGTTGCCATAGACCTGTATTCCGCCTCAGCCGATGATCTGGACACTGTAAGCTGCTTCTTTATCTTCCACGAGATAGGTGTTTGTCCCAAAAATACAAAGTATCCAGTGAGAGAGCGTCGTGTCAGCGGACACCCGACCCAGTCAGAATCACAGTAAGCATACAATTGAAGATCACTGTCGGCCGGAAGGAAAATTCCCTGTCCCGGGTTACCTTTCAAATATCGCACCACACGTAAAGCCACCTCCTAGTGTTCTTCACGGGGGTTCTGCATAAATTGAGCAAGCACATGTACACAGTAGGACAATTCAGGACGGGTAATGGTTAAGTAAATTAAACGACCCACAAGCCTCCTGTAGCTCTCTGGTTTTACCATCAAAGGACCATCTGCCAGAGCTAGTTTATGATTTTGTTCCAGGGGAAGTCCAACTGGCTTAGATCCTAGCAATCAAGTTTCTGATATGATATCCAAAGCATACTTTTGCTGACAAAGGACAATACCTTTCTGGCTTCTGGCGACCTCCACTCCTAAAAAATATTTCAAAGCTCCCAAGTCTTTTATGTGGAAGCATTGGCTCAGATACTTCTTGAATCTCCATATAGCATTGCCATTATTTCCAGAGATGACAAGATCGTCCATGTACACCAAGATATTCAATTGTTCCTGCTTCCGTCGTAGTGTAAACAAGGAGTAATCAGATTGTGACTGGGTAAAGCCATACTGTTTCAAGGTCGTTGTTAGTTTAGCAAACCAGCAACGAGGGGCCTGCTTCAAACCATAAAGCGACTTGCGCAGCTTGCACACCTTCCCAGGTAATCTCGAAGCAAATCCAGGGGCATCTTCATATACACTTCTTCTTGCAGATCTCCGTGAAGGAATGTGTTCTGCACATCCATCTGATGTAGTTCCTAGTTTTTAGCCGCAGCCATTGCAAGGAATGTACGGACTGTAACCATCTTTGCCACAGGCGCAAATGTTTCATTGTAGTCTATCCCTTCAACCTGTTTGTTTCCGAATATCACCAAACGCGCCTTGTACCGCTCTATTGTRMCATMTRAGTGGTACTTTATCTTGTAGACCCATTTACTTCCGAGCGCCTTTTTCCCTGGCGACAAGTCCACCACTATCCAGGTTCTGTTGTTTTCTAAGGCTTCAATTTCCTTTTTCATTGCCTCTCTCCAATGAGAGTCCTTGATAGTTTCTGAATAGCTCTAGGGCTCATGATTAGTTGTGATAGCTGCTAAGAAAGAGCGGTGTCGCAAAGAGAATTTATCACAATTCACATAATGTGTTATAGGATAGGGAGTACCTGAGGAGTGAGATTGGCGAGATGAACTGGCAAAAGGGCTCAAACTGTGGTCGGAACACCATGTGGTGTGTATGACGTAATCCTTGAGACGGGTGGAAGGATGCTTCACTCTATGACCTCGTCAAAGTTGCTCATTCTCTGCATTCGTTTCTTCCATAGAACCCCCCCTTACTCCATGCTCCCCTTCATTATTTTCACACCTGTCGCCTTGTCCTGTCTCTCTTATGACCTCACAAGTACCATTACCCCTTCCTCTTTCATTATCTTCTTCGCCACACTCTTTAGTTTCCTCCTAGTTATAAGCAAGAGTACTGTCATCGGGTTTGTGTTCGACTTGTTTTTCTTCAATAGCATAAGGAAACTCAGTTTCTGAAAACACCACATCCCTAGAAACAAAGTATTCATTATTTTCTAAGTCATAAACTCTCCACCCCTTCTTGCCAAAGGGGTATCCCACAAAGACACAACGTCTGGCTCTACTGGCAAACTTGTCCCTGGTAC
>NW_010729082.1:5396618-5540045 GCF_000365185.1 Nelumbo nucifera
AGAACAGAGGAGGAGATCAACCAAAGGACTGAAAGCGAGATCGAGAAAAAGAAGAGGGAAGGCGAGCCCTCTAACCCAGATGACAGAAGGAAAGACCCTGCTCGGGAGACGAAGCCAAATCAGTCGTTCCGAGCTCCCTTAGCAGCTCGGGCGGACTACACACCCTTGAACACGAAGCGGGCTGAGATCTTAATGACGATCAAAGACGCCCCGTATGTGAAGTGGCCACCTCGTCTGAAGGGGGCACCTCAGGCTCCCCAGGAGGCTCCGTCCTCAGTACCTCGGGCTCTGCCACCCGGGAAGGATCGGCACGAACTCGCTTAGCAGCTCGCTTCTTCCGCTTCATGCCAACAAACAAGTTTGCACTTCGCGTCTTGTCTGCCTCCATAACACCTACAAAAAGGAGTTTGGCGTTAGAAGACGGGAATAAAAGCAGAAACAAAAGTATCTTTATCTGAGCAAGAAACCAACCCAAACTCAGATCGGTCTGAATGAGTTTATCCTTCGTTAGATAGGCTTCACATTTGAGCCCTTGCCGGGCCCAGTCTTGGAGGCCCTTCACCGTGTCTTCATCCAATACGACACCGGGGTCAGGAGCGGCCAAACCCCACTCAATAGGAAACGGCCACCCCGCAGCACTTCGAACCACGAAGTAGTCCCGCTTCCATGCCGGGACCTTGTTTGGAAGGTCGTGTAAAAGCTTGAAGCTCGGGCGAGGTGACAAGTAGTACGCCCTCCTACGCCTGGGCAGGGGACCCGCCTGTTTTTTGAGCATGAGGATAGCTGAAAAGACTTCCAGGTCTAAAGGAAGGCAGTGCTCGCAGCACAGGGAGATAGTCCCAACAAGGTTACGAACAGAGTTCGGGTGGAGCTGACCTATAGTAACGCCGAAGTGGTTCATGACTTCGACGATAAGAGGATGAAAGGGAAGGCGCAGCCCGGCAACAAGCTGCTCCTGGAATATAACGATCTCATCTGGACCGTGTTCCCAAGGAAAGTCGCCCGGAGGTACGAAGTAAGTATACTCCCCAGGTAGGTTGTACTGGACAATAAGGGACCAAAGCCTTTCAGGCGTCACAGTGGAAGGTCCGAACTTATCTGGCACCCGACCTCGGCGGGAGGTGGATGCCAAACTACCCGATGTGACTCAGTATACAGGCTCGAACTCGAGCTCTACCTCGGGCCCAGCCTCAGACTCACTAAGGCTGTCGGGGACAGCAGCTCGGTTCGTAGAACCAGCATCGGACCCCCCCAGGAGACTACATAAACTACCCGAACTAGACATCGAAACAAAGGGCTGAGGACTCACCAGGAAAAGCTATCGGACTGCGAACGAGTGACGCAAGCTGACAGGCTTGGACGCGAGCTCAAGGAACAAACACTGAAGGATAACAGAGAAAAGTGACTGGGGTCCCCCCACTATTTAAAGCTATTGGACCCGCGCATCAATGGCCAAGATCGAAACCATCCAACGGCTCCCCGCAAAGTCAGCTGCGCACTCCCCGAAGAAAAGACACTCTGGCGCGCACGTTCAAAAATTTGAAATTGTTTGGCACACACATTTAAAAGTTCGAAAATTTGAAATCATTTGCACGCGTGAGCTACACGCAGACCGAGACTAACCCCTGGTCAAACCAAGCCAACCCCGGTTGAGCTAGGAACACAAGCGGGTCAGACCAGAGAAGTCCCAGACCGAGGCCAGAGTGTCCCGAGGCAAATCCACCTATCATCCCGTGAACTCCCCACGCCGGGTCAAGACCCCGAGCCTAGGGAGTGGGGCGCAATTGATGGAGGAAGATTTGACCCGACCCCTTGGCCATACGACACGTGGAAGCGACCAAGAGTGACCTGGCAGAAACGCTA
This sequence comes from Nelumbo nucifera, assembly GCF_000365185.1. Next base: position 5,398,482 of record NW_010729082.1, read on the forward strand.
GCTCGACACGACAGTGGGCCCCACAACCCGAGCTCCGAGGAAAAGTCAGCTCCCCCAAAGGGGAACTTACAACTCGAACTCCGAGCTGAAGAGCCCCGAGCTCCCCAAGGAGGAACCCGAGCTCCCCTTTCAAGGTCCTGAGCCTTACAAGCACAAAAGGCAAAGACCCAAACTGCCCACCCAAGGGCAGTTCGGGCCATACTCTGTCCGAACTCAAGACCACCTCACACACCACTTCGGCACCAAGTCGCCTGACTAAACCGTACTTGACGCCCAAAAAGCCTGTACACGGAGGCGGCGCACCTGACTGATTAGGGGTCCGACACATGACAGCCGCCCCCCAACGGCCACCTGCCACCGCCATCTCAGACGTGGCAGGGACGGTCTCGACAAGGAACAATGGAGGTTATGACACCGAACTAGCAACTGCCAACTGGCGGTGGAGGTTATGACACCCGAACTGGCAACTGGCAGTGGAGGTTATGACACTCGAAATGACCCCCGATCTGGTAGAAGAAGTGACCCGATCTAGTAGAGGTAATGATACACGAACTGACAGGGGTTCGGAAGTAAGCATACAAGGTGACTATAAAGGCTCCCATCTCAGGGGAAAGGAGGTATGTGATTTTTTGTGCTTTCTAGTCTTGGAATCCATTATTTCCTCTTGCCTCCTCGATAACACTAACTTGAGCTTCGGAGTATTCCAACCGAGTTCCTCCCCATAAGTCTCCAATTCCTTTTTGTTTCAGGCAACTCCAGCTCTATATAGGAGGCGAGATAACCGGCGACCAGGAGATGAGAGGAGAGAGAGTATGTGTGTGTCGCCAAATACGATGGAAGTCGTTTTCATGGAGGCAGCGATGAAGTTTCAGGAGAGAGAGTACGAACGTAAATAAATCTATGTATATAAAATCTCTTCACCGTCAGATATGCTTAAAATTGGACGCAGTATTAAGTGGGCCCTATTGGTTGGGTTGGTTTCTACATGTGGAAAGCTTTCCAGCGTCTTTATCGTTGCCACTATTGAAATTTCCCGTTTCATCCATAGTCCACCGCACAGAGCTTGTGCAAAGTACTCTCTAGTCTCTGCAACAGATAACGAGATCAGTTCTAGCTCGCCACCTTTCGAGTTTCGACAGCCATATTAACGAGGAAAAAAATGTAGATTTTTCTTCTCTAGTTTTCTTCTCACACAAACAGAACTTTGGATCGAAAGAGATCAGAAAATATTCTGAACTTTCTTCTGAACAAGCACTCTCTAATTCTTCTTCTTATTCTCTGGAAGAAGGGTTCATGAAGCCATGAAAGGCTTCAACATCCCGGAATTCCTGAGAGCTTCGTTTTTCACGAAGGTCTCAGCTCTCGTTCTCATTTCCTTTGCTCTGTTTTACCTCGGAAGGCACTACTCAGATGGGTACCAACAGCTCATCTTCTTCATCTCCCGCCAGCAAAACCCAGTTATTGCTCAAACCCCATCTGTGGCTCTTTCTCCCCACGCCAACAAAACGTTCAGTCTTGCTTCTATCACACCCAATCAAACTTTAGAGACGACGAATCCCCCTCTGCCACCACCACTGCTACTGACATTGACATTGCCGCCGCCACCACCGCCGGCTGTGGTGGATAAAACGGGGATTTTGGATGAGATTGGAAGATGTCGGAGGAATTTGAGGTAGGTGAATTTGATTCGAAGTTGATTAAGAGTTTGGGCAATTTGAGTCGACAGGATGGGAGGGGGGATGACGGAAATGGTGGCGGCAGCGGAGGAGGTAAGGCTAAGCTTAGGATTGAGAGATTTGAGCTGTGTCTGGAGAGTATGACGGAGTATATCCTTGTTTAGATAACGTAGAGGAGATTCAGAAGTTGAATTTGACAGAGAAAGGGGAGAAGTATGAACGACATTGTCTGCGCGGGACGAAGTGATTTGCTCCTGGAAACATGTCAAGGAAAAAACCGGATCTGATGCTGAGGAAAAATACAGAGACGCAGTGAACAAAGCGAGGGAAAAATATTGCAGAGGCAGAGAACATCAACGGTGGTAATCCTCGATCTCCCTTTCTCTCCCCTTATCTCCGCTACTGTTTGTGTATCGTGAGGTCGAGGAAAATGAATAGTATTTTTCTCATTACAAGGGTAATATGAGGATTAAAAAATATTGTAACGGCGGATTTTAACTGAGGTCTTTATAATTTACCTAAAAAAAGACCAATGATTTTTAAAATCGGATCGGATTAGATGATCGGACCAGAAAAATCGAAAATCAGTCATCCGTTTTTCTCTAAAATCGGATTTTCTCCTATAACCGTTGATTTTTATCAGCGAACCGTTGAACCGGACGATTAATCGTTCGAACAGTCGGACCGTTCGACTTGATAACCAATCCTGACCGATTCGGTTTTAAAAACCATGAAATGACCATTTGCGCACTGGACCCGGAGAGTGCCGAATTGTGGCCGCTGACGGCTCTGTGGTCGTTGAACGCGACGACACCGTAGGTAATAATAATGCCAAAAAGTGAAAAATCGGGTAGGTGGTAATAAATCGGCAAGCCCCCAGCCCACGCCTCACCATCGTTCCATTCCAAAAAGGTAACGTTGCATATTCCAAATCGCTTTCTACACTCTCTCACTCTATTGTATTTGCTTTACTTCACTTACAATGGATTTCCATTTACTTCTTCCTCTTCCTTTTCTCGTATTTTAGTTTTGCTCCGACCCAAGAAAAAGAAAAAAAAACCGAACTTTCTTGATTCTTTGTACTGTAAACCAAACTATAAGAAATTGGATTCCAAAATGGTCATTTAATATAGATTGAACTGTTTACCAGCAATTGAAAATCAAAATTGAACTGGGTCCTTACAATTGTGTTTAGTTCTGGCATTTACATTTTGTTGCACCAATGTGCTTTGTTTTTCTGGCGAGTTTGTAGGGTCCATTCATCTTCTTGTTTCTGGGTTATGCCTAGATTTGATATTTTGGTTGTTTAAATTCTGGGTTTTCCTTTTTTTCTGGCCAGATTAACCGATTAATGGCGGTTTCGGCCTTCAAATCAATGTCTAAGAGAGGAAGCTTGGGAACTCCTTCCACCAACTTAGCTTCTGCGGCAGAAAGTAATTCAGAGAACTTGGGTAAGAAAGTTCTGCATCGAAGGTCCAGAAGTGTGAGCGCGTTCTCGAGAAACTCTCTCGAAACACCCTCTTCGTCACAGTTGCCATCCACGGACAAAGAGGAGTTTTTGAATAAAAGAGATAATCCCCTATTCTGGAGCAGCACATCACCACCTAGAGGTTCAACTGAAACGGAAAATGTTATTGGGATCGCCAAATTCGATTCAAGTGCATCCAGATTGGGTAGACCGGCTTCGAATGTTTCAGATACTAGAAGAGGGAGATCGGTTTCGAGGAACTCCGGTTATGTGAATACGTCGTCCGGTAACCGAAAGGAAGTAGGTCGAAGTTTGTCGAGGGTAGACACGGGAAGACGCCGACGGTCAGCGTCAAGGGGTCGTTATGGGAACTCTGAGGTTTGACCTTCCTTGTTCCATTGAAATTCCTGATCTACAAATAGTTGTTTCTATATATCTTTCGTTATTAGTTTTCATCTTGGCTTAGTTCTGGTCTCGGAGTTCTGGTTCATGACTATATTAAATTGTTGTTAGTTGTATTTACAGAGTGAAGTGGAACAAGATTATAATTTATCATCAAGTATAAAAACAAGAAACAACGGGAATTTGGGTCGTAGCATCGAGAAGAAAGATAATTTAATCACAAATGCTTCTGAATTGTCTGATCAAACAAAGAATATGCAAACATGGTCTAGCCAGCATCCACTTTTGGAGCCTTCTGATGGTTTGATTGTAAGTTTGTTGGAGATCTTGATTCCTTCTTGCTTAGGAAATTATAGAAGAACTTGTGCTATTCAGTGATCCTCATTTTTTTATTCTTACTGATAAAAAAAAACGACTCTCGTTTTTTGTTTTGTTTTTGCTTGTTTCTGTCTTTTACACAGATTCCAAATTGGGAAGATGGAATTTCTACACGTTCATATTCAGAAGCTGAGGAGAAAACAATCAAGGCTGTTTTTGAACAGATGAAGGTAGATACTTTGTTTCTTTGCCCTTGGTTCAGATATAATCACTCAAATAGCAATACATGGCTTAGTGAAACTCCAATCCTGAATTGTAAGATAGTTTTGTCTACTAATTTTTCTTTTCATGGTTTTTGTTTTCACAGAATAATCATATATCCTGATAATTCTCTTATTTTTTATTTGGTTATATTTTAACTTTGTTTTAGTTTCTCAGTCTCTCCAGAGCCCTGCCAGTGATGCTGGTACAAGCGGTATATATGAGACTGTTCGATCAGAAGTGAGACGTGCTATTTCTGAGGTTCAAAATGACCTAGAAAATGTAAGTTTGCATGCTTGAAAGATGTATTACTTTCCTTGACATTTTTATCTTAGTTTGAGAGATGTTTATTTGTTTATGAAAAACTCCAAGCTGCCAAGTTTGTGGGTTGTGTAGCTGTTGAAAACGTACTACATAACAGAGATACACTTTCTGACAAAAAGTAAGAACTGTTGAATTTGTAAATGCCATTTTTATTAGTAAACAAGCAGTTAGAAAAGGAACTTCCCTGTTTCTGAAAGAAACTAAAATTTTAACCTTCAAGCTACAAGGTGTACCATGAAAGTTGCTGGAAAATTCTGACAAAAAAATCATGGAAAATGGATAGAACACCAACAGAATTCATATCATGTCAGCATCAGAAGGTTTTAGTAAATCCATTTTTGTTTGATGAAGGAAAAACTTTACAACATTGATAAATATTGCCTGACTTCTTTTTTTTTTTGATAATTGAAGTATGATTTTATTAGCAAGATATGAGAACTATTACAAGCATCCCAAGGAGAGGCATGAGGTGCGGCCTCTCCTTACAAGAGAAGATTACATTTTAAACACTAGAAAGCAGATTATAAAGCAGCCCAGTACAGATTTTCCCTGTTAACCCTTGTTTGACAAGACAATCAGCCAAAGCATTCGCTGACTGAATTGGGATCTGCTCCTCACATAGCGCGCCTTACACCGACTTCACAGCCACATCCCACCCTGTAATTGGAACATCTCCCCATGAATAATAAATTCAAGGATGGGAGATGTTCCCGATGTGCGGCCAGGACATACTGTGAGGTCGGTGTGAGGTGTGCAGTGTGAGGAGCAGGTCCGGACTCTCGCTGACTTACCCACCCAATGACAGCTAATATTCATGTTTCTTGTTAACCACTTGGCTTTCTTTCTTTCTTTTTTTTTTTTTCCTTTTTTTGATAATTGAAAAGACCACTTAGCTTTCTTTAAGAGATCCCTATAGCACCAAACCACTGAGTCCGAATCTGCCAGCTACCCCACAACAACTTTAGAGTCTCCTTCAATTATTAGATTTTCCAGACCCAACTGATTTGCAATTTGAATACCTACTAATAGTTCATCCTAATAGTCTCCTAAACCCACTGGATCAGAGAATAAGGCTAAAATGTTGCAATCTTATCTCTCACTACTCCTATTCTAGAAGGTCTTGTGTTACCCTGACTACTTCCATTAAAATTCAACTTTACACTTCCGTCAGGAGGAGGAACCCACTCTGCATAGACCCTATCCATTCTGGAAGTGCCAACTGCCATAGCTGATCAACTCCTCCAGAGCTTATCAAAGGAAAAGGATTGGAAGGAATCCATAGCTCTCAACCAATATATTGTTCTTGTCAAGATGCAATCCTTGACAATTAATAGACTTATTTCTTTTTCTTGAAAAATTCTTGCATTCCTTTCTTCCCAAATTGTCCAGAGGGCAGCTGCTCTAATACATTTCCATATGCTCCTCCCTCTTTTAGTGGGCCACACAAAAAAGGATGGATTGAACAGTTGATTTACATTTGTAGGTGAGTTCCACCTACACCCAAACAAAGCAAAAATCCAATTCCAAATAGTTGCAACAAAGGAGCAGAATATTAGTAAGCGCAAACAATCTTCACCATTAGCTTTGCAAAGAAAACTCCAGTTAGGAGACAAACACATAAAAAACCTTTTCTTCTACAAACGGTCTAAGGTATTAATTTTTCCAAAAAAAAAAAAAAACTAGCAAAACACCACAATTTTAGAGGGAACATGCCTAGTCCAAACCTCCTTAACCGAAAAAAACCCTTTGACCAGAAAAAGAACAAAAGGTCTTAAAGAAAGAAGCATAGGAGAAGGAACCTTTTGGATGGGGGATCCAAATCCGACTATCCAGTTGAGGGGTCCAAACAGACATTACCAAGAAGAAGTAAAAGGTCCGAGACATACTCAAGTTCATTGTCCCTTAAACCTCTTCAAAACCCAAAATTCCAATTTAAAGACAGAGGGAGGACAGGAGAGTGGAGCAAGTTAGAAACAACCTTCTTCTTAAACAAGGAATGGAGTAAAGAGAGGGAAAGAGGTCCTTGAGAGGTGAATTACCCATCCAAATATCTTCCCAAAAGAAAACAGAATTACTAGAGCGAACATCATACTTGACAAAATTCAGAAAAAGAGGAAGAATGCCACGAATTGCTTTCCAAGGTGTAGACAAAGTAGCCCGGTGTGATACTCTAGCATCCCAACCATTTTCCAAAGACCCATGCATACTAGCTATCACCTCATGCGCAAGTCTCTCTCTCTCCAACGGCCATTTCTGTAGCCACTTCCCGAATAGAGATACATTCTTAAGGACTAAATTGTCTATTCCCAGTCCACCTTCTTTCTTGCTCCTGCACACTAATTCCCACCTTATTAAATGGTCCTTTTTCTCTTCCCCTAGTTCCCAAAGAAAGTCCCCCATCAGTCTCTCTGGCTTCTTGGCCTCCCTAGCAGGAATTCTAAACTCTGAGAGGTAATAAATCAAAAAATTAACAAAGTTACTCTACCCCCCTAGAGAGATAATTCTTTTTTCAAGTCACCAGCCGCTTTTCAAACTTTTCCAAATTTTTTTTTGATAGATCAAACTTTTCCATTTTTTCTTTTGATAGAAAAAACTTTTCAAAAATTGGAGTCAAAAAACAGATCTCCTAGGCCTATGTAGGACATAGGCCCGGAAGTAGGACAATCTAAACACTTTGCACAGATTCAATATTAATACCCATAACACAACTTTTATCCAAGTTTTATCTTCAAATTGGATAACTCTCAGTGTTTTATCAAGCCTTTTAGGTTGCTCACCTTACTCAAATCACCCCTTCATAGAAAATTATAATGTCATTAGCAAACTGGAGATGGGTTATCAGAACTATATTCCTGCCTATCCTCAAATCCTTCATCACATCTTCCCTATCAGCTTTTGTGATTGATCTACTAAAAATATCAGCTACAAGGGTGAACATAAAGGGCGATAAAGGGTCTCCTTGCCTTAGACCTCTATAAACTAGAAAGAAATCCTTGACCACACTATTGACCAACACTGAAAAATGATAGGAACTAACACAACCCTTCACCCAATTACACTACCTTTCTCCAAAACCACAACTCCTTAGTACCTCTACTAGGAAGTTCTAATCCACCAAGTCATAAGCCTTTTCTAGGTCCAACTTACAGAAAAAACCCTGTTGGCCAGACCTCCTATTTCCTCCACTCATTCATTGGCTAATAAAAACTGATCAGTTATTTGTCTCCCTTGCACAAAGGCTCCTTGGGCTTGACTAATAAAAGAGGGCATAACTTCTCTTTTCCTCAAAGAAACACCTTAGCTGAAATTTTGTAGATACTAGTCACTAAAAAAAAAAAAAAAACTAATAGGCCTGAAATCTTTAGGGTGTTTCACATTTACCTTCTTAGGGATTAATGCTATGAAGGTGTCATTGACTCTAGGGCTGACTATGTGCTAACCTTCAATCTCCTTAAATACCTTAAATAAATCTTCTTTCACCACATCCCAATAATCCTGATAAAACTGCTTGTCTAATCTCTTCTTGGTTTACTGTTCTCTTTCCTGCTGGTTGACACATGAAATATGGGGTTTTAACTTCCTTCTTCTTAGACTTTGGCCCCACATTCTGAACTCTGTTGACAATCATACTCCCAATACCTATTGAATGCAACCATGTAAGACCATGGGGAACAACATTGAAATTGCCTACATTGGATATGAACTGCCACCCTAATGGAAATAGAGTGAATATCCTTCTTCTCATAATGAGTTTGGTGTCAGAAGATTCTGTACTTTCTTCCTCCACAGATACTTCATAGAATGATAGTAAAGAAGAATCTCAATTAAATGTCACAAAGCATGGGAAGCAGGGCTGACAAGAAGAGATGCTTCATCATCTCTTTGAAAATATACCAGTGCTACATACCATGTCTTTCTTCTTTGTCATATGGGATTCAAGGAAAGGATATAATTAAGTCCTAGGATGATCTTTTGTTCATGAGGATTTGTCTCTAAAGGATAGAGAGAATAGTCAACCTGAGTACATTGTTATGGAACTTGATAGTTACTCCTTGAGTGGATGGTCAATTGATTCTTAAAGAAACAAGTTTCATACTTTAGCGAGATATTGTAGGACCTTATATACAGATTTAGATTCCCTTTAATTGTGACTCCTCTAGATATGAGCTTCTCAAAAACCTGCAAAATTTACAAACAGGAATGATGAAAATGCTGATAGAATCTTTCAAGAGAACAAGAAATAAGAATGGAAAAAGAAGCTTCTGAGGCTCATACATGATTCCGGTTTCATGAAAGATTCTTTTGATGAGTAATTGAAAATGCTTTTTGAAGATACCAAGTGAAAGTGACTGAAATCTTCTGGCACTAAAATTGTATCCACCAAGTTGAGTAAAAAAAATATTATTTAAAATCTACTAATACTGATATGAATCAAGAATATATGCAAATTACAAGGCAAGTTATTTCTAATTTTAATTTTTTATTATTAGTAACTAAAACTTATTTTTCCTTTCTCCAGTTTCAAATATGTTGGCATTTCCAAGGAAATTTGTTGTTATAGGGTAATATGAAACAAATTATACACTTTTGCATATGATATTATTTAAGGAGATGCATAATGCATTATATCAATCCAGTTATAAACTTCAATTTATTTTCTGGTAACACATATATACTTTTTTATTACTTATTTTCTGTTTTTCTTCCATGCTTCTTATAAACCAGGCTATCAGGAGGAAGAATCCTTCCATTATTGGAACAACCAATATTGCTGATATACCTCCAGAGTTGGTCAATCCTGATGCAGTTGAATTAGTTTCAGACATCAGAAGGGAATATGCTAGAAAGCTTGAGGAGGTAACTTTGCATTACCTCCAACTTTTAGCAGCAGACTGAAATAGAATGGTATAAGGATTTGTGTAGTGATGACTGTAGTCCAACTCTAGTGTTAAGAAATACTTGAATGATAATTGAGCTTATTATTAGGCAAAATTTCAGAGCATTGTTTACACTTTACATATTGTCTTGTGTAAAGAGGATCAAACTCCAAGTGATGTTACATGAATTCAGGTACAGATATGGGAAATATGCCTGTTTCAGGAGTCATTATCTCTCTGACCCCAAATTCTGTGATACAGGGCCACAACTGACCTGTGAACTTTGGCCAAAATCATCATATTATATGGAAAAAATTTCCAATCATGTAAGTGTTGAGAGAACTGTTTTTATGTTAAGTCTTGGGAGGCAGGGTAATCTAGTAATTACCAAAAGATAATAAGGGCACTCCAGTCCCAAAATTATCATAAACAGGGGCATTATTCAACTTCCACTTACTTTATATATATATATATATAGAGAGAGAGAGAGAGAGAGAGAGATTAGACTCTAATCATCTCTTCTAAGAGAGGTTTGGCTGTTTTCTCTTAGCCCTAATCTCTCTTTCTCTTCTCTCCCTCGTCTCTCTCTTCTTTTTTTTTTTATCAATCTCTTCTCTCTCTTCTTCCTGGTCTATACTAATACAGCTCTGTTACATGGTATCAGAGCAGGGAGATTGGGGTATCTCGTTCTTTCTACTCCATCTTATTCCCTTTGAACTGCTCTAGAAGTTACTTTTGTGGCCAACTAAACCCTAGTTCTCCTGATCGACCTAGGGTTTTCTCACTTTCTGTTTACTAAGTGATCTGTGATGGGTCTAACCATCACAGTTGGTGGTGCAAGTGATGTGTGAGATGAAAACCCTCTAGTGGGATCATTTCAAGAGGGAGCTGTGATGAATCTGTGTGAAGACATCGATTCAGCAGTGATTAAATGAGCAAAACAGGTGAGGTACTGAAGTGACTTGTGATAGTAGATATTGCGAATGAAGGAGTGAAGTGATCAACCCAGCAAAGTGATAGATACAGGTGTAAGGGTGTGCGTAAACTTCTTAATATTCAGTTTGTGAATCTGTGATTTTCTAGAATTATTTCAGAATTGAATTGTTATTGATTTCATAATTTTCGAGTTGAGTGAAGGCCCTCATTAGGTTTTTCACATCTGTTATTGTGAAAGATACGGATTCAAAACAATCTATAGTTGTTACACCAGACTTTATTTCTGTTCAAATGACCAATATTAAGCTGAATCCTGAATGGGAGTGGTAATAACTATGCAATTTGGGCTAAATCTGTAGAAGTACGCCTTACGGCTAGAAAGAAGCTGAAGTTTATAGCTGAAAAGAAACCTGCGGCTAACAGTGACAACTATTCTGATTGGATTCAAGAAAATGCCCAAATAGAAAACTTGGTTATGGAATTCAATGGAACCTAAAATTAGTAGTCCACTGATATTTTATATACAACTAAACAGATATGGGATCAAGCAAAAAGAATGTATTCAGGTAGCAATAATGTGACCTGGATTTATCAGTTATTTTAGTCATTCTTTAATCTTCAACAAGGTGACAAGTCTCTTGAATAGTACTATTCAGATATGGTGGGCCTTTGTGAGGAGTTGAATATGTACCAACCACTCTCTAGTGACATTGCTGTTCTAGAAAAGCAAAGGACGGAACTTTGTGTCACTAAGTTTTTATCTGGGATTAAAGCTGAATATGAATCAGTTGATCTCATAACTTGAGTAGTCCAGAGTTACCAGATTTGGAGGATGTGTTTTCTTGTCTTCAAAGAGCCAAACTGTCTGAGAGCACATCTATGATTGATTGTGCAGCATTTACTGTTACTGGAAGTGGAGGTAGAGGAAGAAGAGGTACTTTTATGGGTGACGAAGTGGTAGCCAAGGACAGCATAGACAGCATGGGGGTAGAGGTGATCTTGGTTCTAGAGGTGGTTGTGGACATGGTAGAACCACATCAACCAGATTCTATACACATTGTGGGTTAGAGGGCCATACTATTGGATATTGTAGAGATTTATATTGTAGGCTGTTGAAGAACAAAGGGAGTTATGCTAATCAAGTGTCCTACCATGGTGAAGAGTCCATTACTGCTCAAGTGTCGGCTCCAAACAATCGACCGGAAAGTGAAACTATAGCCATTTCCAAGGAAGATTACAATCCTTTGATAGCTTCTACTGTACCATCTCATGCTTCCACTGCTACTCTTGCTCAGACATCAGGTATTGGTTCCACCTGCTTCCTCTCCCCCTCATCTCCATGGGTCATTAACTCTGGAGCAACTGATCACATGACAGGTACTTCAACTAACTTCCCCCAATTTAACCCTTTACCTTCATCCTCTCGGTTTGTTACTCTTACTAAAGGTGCTACATCCCAGGTATCTGGGGTTGGCACAGTTAACCCAACACCACAACTTCTCATTTCTTCTGTTTTACATGTTCCTCAATTTTTGTTTAACCTTATGTTTGTGAGTAAACTTACTAAATCACTAAGAGGTAGATTGGTGGAGGAGTTGAGTCTAGTGGATTATACTATCTTCAAGGTAATTTGGGAAGTGCAACATTTCAGTCCTCATCTACTGGTGATTCTTTATTTTAGCTACATTGCCAACTGAGTCATCCTTCAGTGCAAAGTTTACGTGTCTTGTTTTTGTCTCTTTTGTCTGATGCCACCATTGATTGTGATGCATGTCAGCTCAACAAACATCATCGCGTTCCGTTTCCTCCTCGGAGCATTGGTCGTGTGTCCAAACCATTCCAGTTAGTTCATTCTGATATTTGGGATTCGTGTCCAATAGTGACATATTTGAGGTTCGAGTATTTTGTCACTTTAGTAGATGACTTTTCGAGAGTAGCTTGGTTGTATTTGTTGAAAGGCAAACCAAAGTTATTTTCTGTATTCAAGTCATTTTTTATGGAAATAAAAATCCAATTTGGCTTCAATGTTTGTGTTTTGCAATATGATAATGCAAAATAATGTCTTCTCCTTTTTCCAGTTTTCTTGATGAACATGGTATCTGACATCAAACTACATGTGTTTCCGCACCTCAATAGTATGGTGTGGCTGAACATAAAAATCATCATTTATTGGAAATCGCATGAGCATTACTAATTCAGATGAATGTTCCTAAAATCTATTGGAGTGATTCTATTCTCACAGTTTGTTATCTTATCAATCGGATGTCATCCTCTGTATTGTAGAATCAGATTCCTTACTCTTTTTTCTTTCCTAACCTCTATTTCCTCTTCCTCTTCGTGTCTTGGATGTGTTTGCTTTGCTCATCTTGTTGGTCATTAGATGGACAGACTTGAACCTTGGGCTGTTAAATGTGTTTTCTTGGGTTACTCTAGAACACAAAAGGGATACAAATGCTACAGTCCTTTGCTTCGTCGTCATATCATAAGTGCAAATGTCACATTCCATGAGTATATTCCCTACTTTTCTTCTCCTAATGATTCATTCATGTATTCACTCATGATGATCCTCCTCTTCCTGTTCATATTCCTTCATATATTCAAGCTCCTATTCTTGTCCCTCTTCCTCCCAAACCACCTCTTTAGCAGGTTTATCTTAAAAGGAGAGCAACAACTCAGCCTTTACCACCATTTGCCTTGCCGTCTACTGATCCTGATGCTGTAATGCCAACACCTTTGCCTTCAGATATTGATTTACCTATTTCTCTCTAGAAGGGTAAGGTCTCTTGTACTGCACATCCTATTACTACCTTTGTTTCCTATCGATCTCTATCACCTATAACTCGTACATTTGTCACATCTCTTTCCATAATATCTATTCCTAAGTTTGTACAAGAGGCCTTATCTGATCTTGGGTGGAGGACAACTATGGAAGAAGAGATGTTAGCTTTACGTTAGAATGGTACTTGGGAATTGGTTCCAATTCCAGATGGTAAGAAAACTATTGGTTGTAGGTGGTCTATACTGTGAAGTTTTAGCCTGATGGGATAGTTGAGAGGCTTAAGGCTCGTCGCCAAGGTTTTCACTCAAACCTATGGCATTGATTTTGATTAGGGGTGGATCCGTGGAAACAAATTGAGCTTTTCACGAGCTATTCGAGCTCAACTCATGAAAAGATCGACCTGGCTCAGTTTAAATTGAGCTTCGAGCCGAGCTTGAGCCTGATATATAGGCTCATTTACTAATTGAGTCGAGCTTGAGCCTAGTAAAGCTTGGCTCATATATATATATATATATATGAGCTAATATTTTTATTTTTTATATGTATGATAACAAATAATTTTTCTATATTTATTTTTTATTTTTCATAAGAATCTTGGCTCATAGTCAAGCCGAATTTGAACTCAAGTTTCTAGCTTGAATCGAGCTCGAGCCTAACATTGTTTTGGCTGGCAAAATAGCTTGGTATTCGGCTTGGCTCGGCTCGAATCCATCCCTAATTTTGATGAAACCTTTCCAAGATTACATCTGTGCAAACAATTATATCCTTGGCTGCTATTCATCATTGGCCATTATATCAACTTGATGTTAAAAATGCTTTCCTTCCTGGTGAACTTGTTGAAGAAGTGTATATGGAGCAACCACTTGGGTTTGTTGTTCAAGGGGAGTGTTAGGAATGGTTTGTAAGCTAAAGAAGGCACTATATGGGTTGAAATAATCTCCTTGAGCTTGGTTTGGTAAGTTTAGTGATGCAGTTATTGAATTTGATTTGCATAGATGTCAGACTGGTTATTTGGTGTTTAGTAACACTTCAGATGCATATTGTACTATTCTTGTGGTCTATGTGGATGATATTGTAATAACAGGGAGTGACTCACAAGGGATTAGCAAGTTGAAGATGTTCCTGCAAGAGAGGTTTCACACTAAGGATCTGGGCAAACTTCGGTATTTCCTTGGGATAGAGGTTATGAGAACAACCATACAGATTTTATTGTCACGATGTAAGTATACTCTAGATTTGCTTGAGGAGACAGGTATGTTGGGATGCAAACCAGCTACTACAATGGATCCCAACTCTAAAGTATTCTCAGATCAAGGGGAATTTGTTGATGATCCTAGTCAATATAGAAGGCTAGTTGGGAAACTGAACTATTTGACCATCACATGCATCACACGCCAGATATCTCTTTTGCTGTTGGAGCTGTCAGTCAGTTTATGAGTTCTCCTCATATCCTTCATCTTGAGGCAGTTTTCAGAATTCTACGGTACCTTATGGCATCACTGGACATGGGAGTAATCTACAGAAATCATAGACATTTGAGTATATCAGGTTTTACAGATGCAGATTGGGCTGGATCACCTATGGACAGGAGATATACCACAGGATATTGTACCTTCTTAGGTGGAAATTTAATTTCTTGGAAAAGTAAGAAACAAAGTGTGGTAGCAAAGTCTAATGCTGACGCTAAATATCAAGTTGAGTCGGGCAACAGAGGAGTTAGTGTGGCTCAAGAATCTTCTTCAAGAAGTAGTAGGGATTCCTGTAAAACTTCCCATGCACTTGCATTGTGATAATCAGACAACCATTCATATTGCCTCTAATCCGGTATTTCATGAGAGGACAAAGCACATTGAAGTAGATTATCATTTTGTAAGGGAAAAGGTTCAAAATGGTGATATTGATACCATTTGTGAAGACAGGAGATGAACTAGCAATTTTGTGAACTAAAGCTTTACACTCTAATCTTCTCTTCTAAGAGAGGTTCAGCTCTTTTCTCTTAGGCCTAATCTCTCTTTATCTTCTCTCCCTCGTCTCTCTCTTCTTCCTGGTCTGAATACAGTTCTGTTACAGTAAGCAAACTATATCTGATGTTTTAGATGCAATTCCATTTACAGGTGCAAGTTGGGCTTGGTTAAGTTCAACACCAACCCAATCCAAGTTGTTGAACCCCCAACATGGCCTTTTCAGATTGGGTAGGGATTGGGTTGGGTTTGGAATGATCTGATTTCTTTACTTATTTTGCTAAAATGTTCTTTTTCTTTGAGTTAAGATTAGTGGATTAAGGTTTACAATTTTAGCATTATTTTATGTACAAAGATAAAGTTATGTTGTTTTAGGAGTATTATACTTGTATCAGACCAGAAAAGTTTTACCTTCAAATTAAAAAAATTGTTGATGAATGCTTTTCTTTTTTTTTGATGAATGAGAATGATGCTTTTTATTGAATATCCAAACTTGACATGAGATACATATTTTATAAATGAGTATTTTAGTCTATGGTCCTTTTTTTAATTCTTAATTAGTATTATCCATGAGTGGATATTGTTTTCCAACTTGCAGTCACAGGAACGGGCTAGGAAACTTCGTGAAGACCTGGCTGTTGAGGAACATCGTGGGCAAGAACTCAGTAGAATTCTTAAAGAAATACTTCCAGATCCTAAGGTGCCAAACATTCATAAATCACGACCAAGGAGAAGAGTAAGCTCTGATATTCTTGTATACTGAACCAGTTATCTTTTCCAGACAAGCCTTGTAAGATACTTCCCAGTAGGCTTTGGGAAAGCATATGATCCATCTGACCATCCAACCAACCCTTTTTCCCAATGTTTCAAATATCATGTTGATTAAATGTGAGTATCATCTGCTAAGTAGCATTATTTTGGGTGGTGAAAACATTTGGCCAAAGTGAAGTATATTTATCTGATAGCTTCACATTTGGTCATCACATTCTTGAATAAATTGAAAGCTATTGGGTTTATCTTATATTATATGTGCATCTTCAGAGACCAGGAATATCTGACTTGGCTATCATGATTTCTCTTGGCTCCCAGTATGAGTTTGACATGCTTCCCTTCAATCATGAATTACTCACAGAATAGCATCGAGCGTCGAAAGATTTCAAAGCGTCTCACTGAAGAAGCCATGAATTATTTTGATGAGTGTGTATCAATATCAACATTTGATAGTTCTGATTTCTCGTCACCAGAAGACCCACCGCCTGTTGTCACTTCTTCAGTTAGTGATGGTAGATTTTTTGCATGTGGAAGTCCAAGTGCCTCAACCACCTATTGTTCCAATGTTCATCTCAATCACAAGAAGGTACCTATCGCTTAAGTAACTGGTGTTTATTATTCTGTCCTAAACAATCTCAGAAAATGGTGAACTATTTGATTATTTATATGATCCTCTGTTTTTCGTTCTATTCAAGTTTGAGTTATTTAAATTAGAACTATTATAAATATGCATTTGTTTGTAACAGCAAACAGGTAAAAGAAAAATGGGGATGTGTCCCTTGAGGGTCTTCCTGTAAACAATTCTTCTGTTATTTGTAGAAACATGATGTCAAAGCATTTATCTTCCACCAAAATCGTTCAACAACTTTTTCCCCAATATCTGTTTAGTTTTAAGGTCTCATTGTCAGCAATTCTCCTGTTAATTTTTGAATCATAATGCCAGAGAACTTATCTACCACCCATAATAGATATACTCCCCCCCCCCCNCCCCCCCCCATTAAAGAAATTCAATTTGTAAACATGAGAGTTATGGGAAATAGAATAAGTTATTAGCTTTCAATCTATATGATATACAGTCTGTATAGATACAGGTAAGTTGGCAGAAATTTTCATACAGTTTGAAACTTCAGGCAAGCTTGTTGGATATTTCATTCCATATTTCAAAACCATGACCCCAAATTAAAGAGGACAACTCTATTGTTCTTCTATTAATCTTGAAATATATGCTTGCAGGAATCAGCAAATCAAGTTGAATGTACCCCCAGTCATGAGGTATCTGTTTTAACAGCTGGCAGCAGTTCTGAGGAGCCAAAAAATGATCAAGGGAGTTTAGCAGGTATCAGAGAACAAATGGGAACTTTTCGGTTCTCATTTGCTCATGAACCAACAGAAACTCTTGGTCTTCACCATGACATAAGAAATTATGTTAAGAGGTTTGAGAAAGAAATCCACAAAGATACTGGGGAATGTCAAATTGCAAGATCAAGCAGCTATGATGCAGATGACTATAAGTTGCAGGTTTCAGCTGAGAGCTTGTTGTTTGATAAAGTGATTTTTAAGAACAGAATAGAGTCTGGAAGTCTGCTTCTCTGCTTTGGTGGTATAGCAATTTAAATCTACGTGTTTACTTCTACTCATGTAAATCTAAAGGTTGTGGGAAATTTGCTACATGCATGTGAACTTGTTGAGTTGTAAGATTGGGTGGCTTGCGTGTATGTCTGTTATTCCCTTCTATTAAGTAAAAGGAATTAAATTTAAGAGGGGTTTTGTATGCTAATTGGTATACCATACAGCTATCTAAATTTAATTCAAGCTGAAGATAAACTACAAAAATATTAGACTGATTTGAAATGTCTTTTATTCATTTGAAATTTTGTATTCTTGAATTTGAGGGGTGTTCGACATGTATGATTTTGTTTTTGCAGCATCAGCAAAAATACATTAATTTTGCTGATGAAGCGGATTTTTATGTTCGAAAAAATGAAACCAATCATGTTGCTGAATATCCCTTAGGATTGGGGTGTAAATGTGAATTGACATAAACTTCCACTGTCGGTTTGCATTTACACACATTTGTTTCTCATGTAAAAGTGGACTAGTGTAAAATTTCACGCCCAGTTCACTTTTTCAGCTGTTTGTTTGGGATGTAAAGTTTACATTGAAAATCAATGTAAACAACTTTTTTGTTTGACCTTTTCATCTTAAATTGATATAAATGATACATCGATTTTATCGACGTACATATATATTGATTCTCACTTCAAAAATGTCTAATACCCCAGAAAACTTTTAACTGATGAGCTTTTACACAATGGATTTTCCTTAGACTGACTTTTACATGGTGGATTTTTCCACCGCATTCCAAATACAGCCTAGGCCAAATCTACCAAAAAAAGCCATATCTATAGGTGTTAGAGAAACCTAGGTAAAACATGGCAAATCCTATAGTTATAGCAGTTAATACCAAGCTAGATGATTTGATTCATGTTGGAGGGAGATTCGGTTTTAAGGAGAGTGACCAAATAGCATGATTCATCCCTCATTTTCTATGCAATTCTCAGTTCCCAACAACTTTTCTGCAACATTGCTACGAATTGGTTTCGGAAAGCGAACACCGATAAATTCCATTTTACCTTTTTTATTACTATTTTCCAACAATTCATAGCTATAAAGAAGAGAATGATGGATCCCATAACCAAATTTACTATCTAACATCTAGAGTCACTTCTATAAGGCAAAAATTTGCTACAATGGATTAAAAATTTTGCATTCTAAATGCAAGGCCTATGTCACCAGCTATGTAACAACATTTCAGGTTGAAACTACCCTAAATATTCCCACTCATAAGGGTCTAGTTGAAGTGTCTATGACCAAAAAATAAAGATTGAAGAGAAAAACAAGATAACAAGATGAGGAGTTATACTGTGTAAAGCAGTGAAAATCTCATTCAAGCCTTTGAAGGAATTGCCTGAAGATGTGTTATGATTGCTCAAGGAACAATTTTGACCAGAATATAATGATGCCACTTAGGAAGTTCAAAGTATTGGAATTGCAAAGAGCATCTGAGAGGTAATTTTAAGAGTTGTATTATGATACACTTTGGATGGTCATAGATACAGTGGAAAAATTAAGATTTGCATGGATATTCTAGGAAAACCTCAAATAAATCCTAATAAAATATTAATAACACCAAATATGAAATTTAAATGACTAAGCTATATACACATAAGAAATCTATACTTTAATAGTTTTGAAGTGTGAACTATGGGGATACACTTGGTAAATGTTGAAAAATGATGGAAAGTATATCTCAATTCTAAATAAATCAAAATATAATTTTTTGATGGATAAAAAATAAAAATAAATTCTGTCAATATTTATAGTACATAAATTTAGATGATTAACTTTTTAATATTTATTGACATATATCCACTAAGAAGAGAAATTGTAGAAGTTATGGATCAAAATACAAGTAACTAGAGTATGAGGTAGTGGTAGATTTGTTGTGTACCAATCTATAGCCTAGGGTTCAAATCTTCTTATAGTTTTATACCCAAAACAACATAGGTTAGAATAATTAGGATAATTTAATGGCATATGAAAGTTTGAATTCGAAAAATTTCCTAGTTAATGAGAAAGCAATTTTAGGAGTTAAATATGGAAATTAATGAGAGAAAATGTGAGTATAGAGAATGCATTAAAGATTGTAATTCAGCTTGATAGATTGTCTGCACAGCTGATATTCTTTAGGCTCAGTATAGAGAATGCATTGAATTTGAAAAGTTTCCTTAAGCATAGGAGTTAATGAAAGAATAATTTTAGGAGTTAAATATAGAAATTAATGAGAAAAATGTGAAGATAGAGAATGCACTAAAAAAATTGTAATTCAGCTTGATACACTATTTACTCAGCTGATGCATTGCTCTTTGACTCTGTTTCCGAATGAGTGCAAATACAAATATGTTCAATGCAAATGCAAATATAAAGATTAGAAATACAAATTTGGACCATAAACATGGTTTTGCACTGAACATATTTGTATTTGCACTTTTCCTAAACAGAGCCTTATAGCAGAAAAAATAAAAGAATAAAAAAATAAAAAAGAAGCTGATACATTGTTTATATAGGTGAATGGAGTTTTGGCCATTCCACCTGTATCGTGTGCCAGTAACCTGAAAAATAGATACATTTTAGCTGATATATATCGATACTTTGATACTAGTTGGTATCTCTAAGACCTAGTTTATTCGTTTTTCAAGAACCTACTTTCTTGGATAAGTGTATTTACCCATGTTGTTTTTTGTTTAATTTATCCGGGTAAATGTATTTTGCGGGGGCATTCTTTACCATTTTATTTTATTTTTTCATTTACCCTTTATTTGGGAAGCTCAACTTACCGGTATGAGAAGGGTATCACTTATCCCGGAAAAATTAATATTGTCATGGACCCACATGTTTATGAAATAAGAGCATGGATTTATCTTGAAAAACAAGAAAAGTAATTGGTAAACGTTTTTTTTTTTTATGTTGTTTGACAGCTAGGTGCTATTAAATACCATTAGGCACCAAATAAGTTGAACAGTAAATAAACACATTGGTGTTGGGGAAAACATTAAAATGAAACTTTTTTCAACAATTGGTTCTCACACAAATTGAGATAAATATTTATTTAATAAACATTTTACAATGAACTAGTGCCGTTTTTCAAATAAACGGCAACAAAACCAAACACCATCTTAATTAGCCCAACTAAATAAGAATATGGTTTGATAAAGCCAAAATGCTTATGTGGCACTCGTAGTGGTGAAATGGCTCCATAGCACCATGATATTTAATACCCCCTAGTGCTTTTGAGATGATCATTTTACATCCTTTACAAAACAATATTGTAGGATTGACCTTCCAAAATTGCATCTTCTAGTGGTTTGGTTAATTTGTCCCTACCTTGAAGTCTTACCAGGAAAAAGCCATGGACACATACACACAAATCCTTTAACTTTTGGCATTTTTTTATATGAGAACAATTTTTTTTCCCTTTTTTTTTCCATAGGGTTTTACACAACGGGGTAGCCTTCCCCCTAGAGGTGTAAATTGGGTCGTGTCGCCTGTGACCCGACACGACCCGACATGAACTTGGACCGGCCCGATATGACGGTCTGTGGGCCATGTCAGGCCCGATATGATCATGCGGGTTGTGCTGGGCCTGAGGTTTTAGGTCCATGGGCCGACATGGCACGACTAAGCGAGTCGTGCCCTAGCACAACCCATATATATTATTTATATATATTTTATATATATTTATATTATATATATTTTTTATATATTTATATAATATTATATAGTATATAGTATATAGTATATTAATAAAATACATAATTTTTTAAATTTTATTATACTAATTTATTTAATTATTGTATATATAAGCAATTGTATACACAAAATTCATATAAAATTAAAATTTTAAGTTTTTTGTCAATTTTTTTTAAATAAATAGCTTTGGCCCAATGCACGGTCTGACCTGGCCCAAGGCTTGGCCCACGAACCAAGGCCGTGGGCCATGCCGGCCCCCAAATTTTTCATTAGGGAGGGTGGCACGACCCGTAACGGCCCATGGGCTAGCACAATACGGCCTGCACTTTGCACAAGCCGCCTGCAGGCCATGCCATGCTGACCCGACACGACCCACTTTACACCTCTACTTCCCTCAGCCAATGCCCCCAACCTTGGTGTAAGCGGGATTTGATCCCAAGCCTCTACTACAACCAGTAGGAGTAATGGCGTAATTAGGAATTTATTTTCTAGTGGGATCATATATAACTTAGAAAATGCCACCACTTAGAAAGGGAAAACACAATTCACGGCGTTGTCTTTAATTGCTATGTAATTACCAAAATACCCTTTATTCTTTCATTCCTTTCGCATTTCAAAAGGTTGAAAAATACTATTTATTTGTTTTTTTTTTAGCATTTTTAACCACCCAATTCATAATTCAATCAGTCTAAAAGTCAATTAATCTATTAGTCCAAATTGACCCGTCTTATATTTTTTAAACTTACTAGGGTTAATATGGAAAAAATAGGCTGAAATAATACATATTTAATGCTTTTTATGAACTTATGGACCCCACTGAAATACATGTAGCTCTGCCATAAACAAAAGACTAACCAACCAATCAATTTGGCACCTTGCGAGAACTTATGGGCTCCAACCTAATTGGATGAATGTGTTAGGCAAAATGTTCTCATTGCCCATTATTCCACTTAGGCCCGGGTTATTTTTGGGTAAGTTATTTATACGGCTAAGTGTATTTATTCATATTCTTTTATTTTTTAGGTAAATAAAATAATAACCATTTTAGTCAAAAAAAATTATTATCAAAAGGGGCATTTTTGTCCCATCCAAATGTTGGCAATTTTTCCTAAGATGGAAAAGTTAATTTATCCACTTAGGAGATGGGGGTAAATGATACCTAGGAAAATAAACTTTCCTTATCCCCACATAAATCTAATAAAAGAACATAGGTTTCTTGGTCAATAGGATTCACAATTCCATTGACCAACTTTCCCCCCTCTCAAAATCCCAAAAACTAACGCCCCCTTAAGAGTATTGTGGGACAAACACTGTACATTCATGTGAACGTTAACAAACG
Organism: Nelumbo nucifera; assembly: GCF_000365185.1. The sequence goes on from NW_010729082.1 coordinate 5,420,904, forward strand.
TGGTGTTACTCATGTATTTGTTTTACCTTTCATCTCATGAGGCTCTCCTTACCCTGCATCTTTATATGTATCAGAGACTAGGGGTGAGCAAAAAAAACCAAAAAATTGAACCAACCAAAACCGAATTGAAAAATCGGTTAATTGAACCGGTTGGTTCGGTGTTTTTAAAAAACTGAAGGTACCGGTTTGGTTTTGGTTAACCAATATAAATAACTGGCGGTTAACCGAATCGACCGGTATACATATATTTTTCTATATTTTATATATATTTATGTTTATTATATATATTTATATATATTATAAATTAATAAATATGCATTATATATAAATATATATTTATAATTTTTATTATATTATATATATATTTATAATATATATTGTAAAAATTAAAAAACCAAAAAATCAACAAACTGAACTGACGGTTAATCGAACCGGTCAACTGGTTAACCGACTGACTTCGATTCCATTTCGATTACTAGTTTTCCAAAAACTGATAGTACTGATTCTATTCAAAAAAACACCCCATGGTTCGGTTAACTGAACCGTGAGCACCCCTATCAGAGATCGAGGTTAAATCAGTCCGACTTGGTTCAAATGCTAGAGATGAGAAAACTGATCACTGCTCACCAACTATAAGAGAACAATTCCCCAATCACCAGAACAAGAGAACTCATCCCTGGTCACTGGAAAACGCCGACCACATGAGAACAATTCCTCGGCCACTAGAGAGCGTTGGCAACGGGATTTTAAAGCAGTGATAATTTCTTTGTTCTTTTTAAATCCATACGTGATAATTGGGGTGCTCATAAGAAAATGAAAAATTGAATTGAACCAAAAAACTGAACCGATTGATTCGATATTTTTGAAAAATCGAAGGACCAATTTAGTTTTAGGTTAGCTTAGAAAAAATCAGTGATTAATTGAACCGACTGGTATATATATTTATATGTATATATTATACATATTTAATATATGTGGCATATTATCTATATATTATATATAAATATATGTATTATATATAAAAATATATACATATATTATATTTATATTATTTATTTATAAATATATTATATATTTATTTATAATATATGTTATAAATATAAAAAACCGAAAAGTTGAAGAAACAAACCAATCAACCGGTTAATTGATGGTATCAGTCGGTTTCTGTCAGACAGATAAAAACCAGTAGAACCGGTTGGATTTCCTGAAGCTGAACCATGAACACCCCTACGTGATAACGATTACAAGAGATCTAATATTTATTTACCAGAGAGCGTTGGAGATGTTTTGGGGGTCGAACAGAAAATCCTGGATCCCCTAATAACAACACTTGAATACTAGTTGTAAAAGAGAAGAAAGAAGTAGTGTTTGGTTTTCAGATTGTTCTAGAAATCAACCCAATTAAGTAACAATGCTCATATAGTTTTCAATTAGAAACATGTTAATTTTTTACATACATCCAAAGTTTTATTAAAATGAAAGCTCTAATTCAATCACTAAGCTACCATATTTTAGAAAATAAGAGAGAAATTGGGGCTGGGTGAAGCATTTCATCGAGCACGTAGGTGAGAAATAACCATGCCATGCTTAATTGGGTCCATTTGGTATAGATTAAACTCCTTATCATCATTCATCTATAGACTATAATTAACATAATATATTCACACATGACACAAATTTATTTAAAAAATAAAAAATAAATAAAAACACACACAAAAAAAAAAGACTTTGCCTTTTGATAAAGTCATGTTTCTAAAAAATATATGGGTGTTTGTCAATATATGATTTTGTTTTCCAAAATCAAACACAACTAGTTGATTCGGCTGGTTGAACCATTTGAACTGTCACCAGTTAGGATTCTGGGTTCAGTTCTGTTTAAATCCGTCAGTTAGTCAAAAACCGTTGATTTGGTCAAAATCATTTGCCCCAGTTGGTTCAACCGTCCACCCAGTCACTGGGTCGCAGGTTGCACACTCAGTGCATGCAAGCTTTCGTAGGTCATAACTGTGCATTCTGATATTTGATTGGGGTGATTTTTTTTTTATTATTTTGGGTAACTTTTCGAAATCTATATATTCCTAGGCGCCTAACGAAAAAAATCCCTTTTTTTGGCATCAAATCACAATTTTTAATATTTTTTTATAAATAAAAAAATTGAAAAACATAAATTAAATATAAAATAATACATATAATATACATAAAACATAATTATATATTACTTATTGATAATATACATATGGTAATTCTTTTTGTTTTAAAAAAATCAAATTATATAAACAACTGTGAATAGCAATCCAAAACGGTTGATAGAACATTTTTGCATCAAGCCAACCAACATTAAAGAACAGCATTAATACACAAGGAAAATGTGTAATACAAATCAGACTATCTGCAGAGGTGGACAAGGAGTGTAGATAGTAGCCATTCATAGGAGGATTGCAATGCAAAGCTTTTGTCACTATACAAATTAAGATCTGTTTGTCAGTTGACAACTTGTCACTTGTATCAATCAAGCAAGACTAGTTCTTAAACAACAGAAAAAAGAAAACCGGATTTGTATTGGTCCATTTATGCCAAACTAGGCACCTAGGCTCTAGCAATCCAGATTCCAGACCCGTGATGGGTATTTTAACTGTTAGTGAATGCTCCACCATGTAATGTTATGTCAACCAAACTCTTTATCATTTGATGGCTGGGTCCCATCAAACGTCTCTCTCCATTTAAACCCTGTAATACAAGAAAGCTGAAGGAACATCAGATGCCTTGGATGGGTCAAGACACCTGGCGCCAATCCGATGGCTAATTTCATCCCTTTTTGACGGTTATGATTACTTGGTCAGGTTGAATTCCATGGTAAAACTTGCATGCTTGCCACGTGGCTAAACCATTAACTGTTTCTCTCTTTTTTCAATTTATTCTCTCCATCTGCACTGCATTCCCTACCTCAGTTTAATTGTGGATTACAAAGAACTAACTATACATGTTAATTAACTTATCTGTAATTATTACATTTTATAAGTTAAATATTGGTATTATATACTATAGAAAGATATAGAAATTGAGAATTTATCAAAAGAATTATAGAAATTAGAAATTGATGGAGAGAGAAAGAGAGATGGGTAGAGAGAGAAAAGTTTAAGATTTCCAAACAAGGGAGGCCAGTAGAGAAGAGGGACTGAGAACCCCATCGCAAGCATGTCCAAAGCCTCTAAACCATAAGCGACCAAGTGTTGCTCTGTTAATGAACTCAGGGTTAATAATTAACTCTTTCAAGCCTCAACCCAGGGTTAAGCACTCCTTAATCGTCAATATAAAGTTTAACTCTCTTCTCTCTCTCTTTCCTCTCTTTTTTTCTGGTTTTTGGTAAACCACAAGTTAGGCTACCAAAAAGAGCAAAGATACCAAAAACAGATAACCTCCCCCTCTTTATTTAACACCCCACACAGAGAGAACCTTATTTCAGTTAAAAAGCAACAGAACCCAAATGAAGAGGTCACCTTCTTCTTCGTGCTCATCCTCAGCTTCATCAACCCAGCCTCCTCCTGCTCCTCCTATCGAGCGAGCTAAAAGCAAGACCAGACACCTTCGGAAGAATGCACAGAAACCTCAGTATTCTAACTGCTCAGGCAGGAGAAGCTCCATTTACAGAGGAGTCACCAGGTACACTAATAATTCCCACAAAAATGGCTTCTTTTTCATTATCTCCGATTGATTTCTGGCTTCTTTTCATCTGGGTTTCCGCTAAATGTCTCTGCATGTTATTTGTTTCTCAATGTTCATCAGACACAGATGGACTGGGAGGTATGAAGCTCATCTCTGGGACAAGAACTCCTGGAATCCGATTCAAAACAAGAAAGGAAGACAAGGTGAGAGAGAAAGCAGACCGCGATCTTCTTTAATAATTGTTTTCTCTTTCTGTCTTCTTTTTTCTTTTTAATCTTTGATCTCTGATGACATTATTTTTATTTCTGTGATCTCTGCAATTCCAACGCTCTGCTTCCGTTTTTGTCGCTGCGTAGTTTATTTGGGTAAGTTTATTCCTACAGCCTGAGCTCTCTCTTCCTTTTCCTCAGTCCTCAGTCCTCAGTCCTCACTGAGAGGGCTTTCTTTTCTAACATGTACCCCATTGGCGCATGTTAGCATGCTCCTCCATTTCTCCCTCTCTGTTTTGAAATGCATGGTGGTTGAACCAATGCAGGAGCTTACGATGATGAAGAAGCTGCTGCTCATACCTACGATCTCGCTGCGCTTAAGTATTGGGGACCTGATACAATCTTGAATTTTCCGGTATTTCTCCATTCTTTTATAGAATCATCTCTTTAAATTATCTAATTTTCCAATTTTTATGTCTGTTTTACCTTAATTTTTTCTGGGTTTAATGCAGTTGAAGACATACGCAGAAGAGCTTGAAGCAATGCAGAGTGTCTCAAAGGAAGAATATTTAGCTAGCCTGAGGCGAAGAAGTAGTGGCTTTGCCAGAGGAGTTTCTAAATATAGAGGTGTTGCTAGGTAAAATCTTCGAATAGTAGTTTAAAATAATAAGATTTCTGGATTTTCCGGCTACCGGTTTCTGACACATCGCCGTGTTCACAGGCACCATCATAACGGACGGTGGGAAGCAAGGATCGGCCGCGTTTTCGGGAACAAATATCTCTACTTGGGAACTTACAGTAATCTCTCTCTCTCTCTCTCGGGGAGTTGGGGGTGATGTCTGCGTTGAGTGTGCCAGAACGGGCCGGGATATGCGTTACTTTTCCGGCGGAGATCATGTTTGTCGTGTAGTGGGATCTGGGATGGTTCACGGCTTCACGTGAGGCATGTGACTGGGGCACTGTGGGGTGCACGTGCACATGCAAACGTGCTCCGAACCATGGTTACCAATTACATGCAACCGTGGCGGAGAACGTTCTGGATCCAGTGGAGGCACATGCTCGTATGAGTTGGATATAAGGATAACCAAAAATTGATCGGACGGCCGAGATTGTTGTAGGGTGAGGGTCCGTCAATCTGTGGGCCTACATTTCGACGCTGGGTCCCTGACTCCCTGTTCTAGTGGTCAACAAAATTAAGAAACTACAAACTAGTATTACGATTTCTCAGTGTCAGAACCTCTACGGGGAACTGGATACTCAGCCAATAGCTGTGGTGTATTGCGATAGGCCTAGTACTACGAGTACAACTGTAGACGATTCAAACTTGAGTTACTAGGGCTGCCATGGCCCCACGCTCGCTTGCTCGGGCCTGGGGAATGGGGAATTTCCGACCATTATTATGTTTCTGTCAGACGGGGCACATCACATAGGCAGTACAAGGTGTGGGCCCCTACGAGGAAGATTCCAATCTACCAGCATTCCTTGCCTCACTCATCCTACTAACCAAAATCAGATTTGAAGGGGAAATTTTTTCTCTCGTGTCGTTTTTCTCTCTGTTTCAGACTCTCAGGATGATCTTGACTGTACAATCAGTGAGCCCCACCGAGGGTCCCACTACCTGACAAAGTACAAGCTTGGATTAGATAATTTCAACATTTCCATTTGTATAATACTTTCTCTTCCCTGAAAGCCTGAACCAGCCCAGATGGAGATGGGTGGCTTTTCAACGCTGGCCATACAAAAAACAATGGTTATCCAACTGTGTTGGCTCTGGACTTCTGGTGGATCTTCTTAGTGGGCCCCACGGATCTGAACACTGTGGGCTGTAATCTTCACCAGGTTGGCCCAATTTAAAACGGACCAGCCCCCGAGCTGTCCATACTTGGACTATTTACTTCACGGACGCACAACACACCACTCTCATCAACTTCCAGCTGGAAATTCATTCAGTGTAGCTCGTAATCTCTTTGACCTTTGACCATAGAAACTATGGCTGTGTTTGGTTTGAAAAAAAAGGGAAATTTGGGCCAAAGTCTAGTCATGTGCGCGACTGTGCGTCTGTGTGCTTGGAGGCCCATAAAATTGGGCCAAATAAGATGGGTCAATTGCGTCCGGTTCATCCTACCCATCCGGTTCGGTTTCAAAGAATGTGGACGCAAAGCTCCGTTTGTGTAAAAGCAGAAGAGTGCAAATGGGCTGAATTGAATCCTAGAAGGAAAGTGCTGTAAACTTTGTATCAGTTTTTTAGGTGTAAAGTTTGCACTGTCAATTGAAGCAACTTAATGAACTGCAAAATTCGTATCCGGTTCAGATTGGCATAGCAAACAAACGGTGCCTAACGGTATGCTTTGTTGTAAAATAGGTACGGAAGAGGAAGCAGCGGCAGCATACGACATTGCAGCCATAGAGTACAGAGGGTTGAACGCGGTGACCAACTTTGATCTCAGCCACTACATAAGATACCCGCAACAAATGCAGCAACAGCAGCAGCAGCAAGAAGTGATCACGTACTTTACTGAGCCACAAGAGGGAGCCTCACCTCAGATCCCCAAGCCGGAGTGGACCATCTCGGCCGGTCATCAACATCATCAGCCCACGACGGTGGACCCCGTGGAAGAAAACGAGTGGAGCCTATGCATAGATTCGGGTCTGAACCCATTGCCAGTTCCCGAAATTGCCCTCGAAAAGCCGAGCGAATTACCGGATTTGTTCACAGGCTGTGGGTTTGAGGACAACATAGACCTTCTATTTGAGGGTGGTTCGAAGGAGAACGGGATGACTTTGGATGGCATTTTGGAGAATAGGGAAGGAATGGAGGGCGAATGGACGTCGGGAGTGGAAGAGGAAGGAGAGGGAGAGGGGTGTGGATTGTCTTGCTCAGCAACCTCGGTTGCTTACTCATATCCTATTAAAATTTATTCATGATATGGGGAGTCTGTGGAGTGTGGGTGGTGGTTGGGGAGAGGGATTGGGATCTGTGCTTGTGATTGTGTCTGTTAATGTGAGGATTGTGATTTGTTAATGAGCATGAAAATGCTCAATGGGATCTTAGGGTTTTCTTCTGATTGTGTTCAATTTTTAAAGGAGATGATGGTGGAATTCTAGGTCAATTTACATTAAAATATACAGAGTCGGGTTTAATTTTTTATGCTGACAGTCAGATTTAATTTGTATTGCTTTGTGTTTGAATCTGTGTGTAAGAGAGAGAGAGAGAGAGTTTGGGCCCTGTTTTGACAACACTGGTTTCTGTTTGTTTGGAATGCATATCTAAACCAAATACAAAGTTTGCAGCCAGTCCAGTTTTGCATACATTTGATTGTAATTGTCATTTGCTTGTATTCTTATACAAAATGTATACTTTTTGTCTGATTTGCACTCATTGATAGCATCTCAAAAACTAATGCAAAATTTGTACTACTTTCTTCCTGGCTTCTATCTCAATTTTCTCTCATATAAAATGGGAATTACATCATCGTGCTTCTTCCTGGCTTCTCTCAATTTTCATAGGTGCAGATCACATGATTTTACTTCTTACAAACAAAAAAAAAAAAGACAAAGTAATTAAATCCTATAATTTACACTCAGCCTATGCATTCTCATGAATTTAAGCTAATGCAAATGTCATTTACACTACAAATAAACAGAGCCTAATGGAAAAGTTGTATTAAGATTGGTCCATTTAGAGTTGGGTCTATGGGTGCTTAAAAAATTAAAAAAAAAAGGAGGATCAATGTACAATTAAGGGGTGTTTAACAATGTGAATGTTGCTTATTTTCACTTGTTTTCAAAATTTTCACATAGCAAAAGCAAAAACAAAAACATGTTCTCTAACCTTGTTTTTTGTTTTGAGAAGGGAAAACAAAGAGGTTGATCAAGTTTCATGTATTTGGTTCGAATTCAACTACTTGCAAGCTACTTGAGCAGCTTGACTCGAGCCGATTATAAATAAATTATTATTAAAATTTATAAATAAATTAATATTAAGTATAATAAAAATACTAAGCATAATATATTAAAAATCATAGATAAATTAATAATATATATGCATGTGTGTATTAACATCAAAAAACCAATGTTTATTTATATTACAAGTACAAATATATTAAAAAATAGTATTTTATTATAAGCTTGTTTAGGCTTATGAGCCACTTGAATCGGGTATTGCAAAGCTTGAACTCAACTTGACCAACTACTCGACTCAACTCAAACTCAGCTACTTCAACCCGAATAGCTCGTGAATGGCTCGGCTCACTTACACCCCTTACTCAAACCAATGAAGTTACACATAGGTTATTTAGACTATATTGCATGCATGGATCTGATAAGTGGAATTCTTCTTTTCACCAACACCACCCTCAAGTTAAGCATGGGAAGACCATGTTCACCTTGAACTAGAGATCTTTAGAGTGGCTAGCAGAGAATCCTTTTGCATGATATTTTCAAGTTGATCATGTATGAAGTGAACATCAAATTCAATATAATATGCTTGCATGCAGTAGTGGAAGATGGGGTTCATAAACAAGTGAATGGCCTCTATATTATGGTTCCAGATGAAGTTCTTTCAACAAGGAGTGTAGCCATAAGAGATCAGAAGCAGCAATATCAAATTGCAATACTTCACTTTCCAAATTCAATTCTTGATCTAGACACCATATAAGACCACAAGGCTATGTTTGGTTTGAAGGAAAAAGGTAGGGAAAGAAAGGAAAAGGTAGGAAAAATTCTACAAACCTTGTATAGACTTTACTACCTTTCCCTACTTTTTCTTTCAAACCAAACATGGCTTAAGAGATTGTATGTTTGAGATAGCCGAGGATCTACTTATGCTGTGTTTGGTTTGAAGGAAAAAAATACCTTTCCCTTTCCCTTTTTCTTTCCCTTCCTTTTCCTTCAAACCAAACATAGCCTTAATGAACGAACAATATGAGGATATCAGTCGTTACATGAATTGATAGGCTTTATTAAGAGAGAATGCAATCCTGGGCATAGTGATGTCCATCTTCATTTTTAAAAGGATGAATGCTGGTAGCAATGGAACTGCATAGTAGCTTTGCATCCTCTAATTTGGCACGTTTAAGCAGATCACCAATATATTTTTGTTGAAGTAGATGAAGCCCGAGGGAAGATATTGATGCTTCAATGCCAGGAAAATATGATAATGGACTTAGGTATATGCATTGCAAAGTGATGGCCCAATAAAGCAATGAGTGTTTCACATTTATCATTTGTTTTTGGGCCCCTAATAATAATAAGATTATCAACATAGACATAACTAAGAAAATAAGTGGGCGGAGTGTCTAATAAATAAGGATGAATCAACTACATAGTTGGTAAACCCTCGTTGTAGTAATAATGGTCCTAATTTATAGAACCAAGCTCATGGAAATGAAAGGTTGATTTGGCTCGGTCTAAACTGAGCTTCGAGTCAAGTTCAAGCCTAATAAAACTCAGTTTGTGAGGTTTGCAAGTTGAAAGCGATAGAGCTTATATATATATATAATTCTTAAATATTTTTGTTTAAATAAAAGTAATTTCTTATATGTATGATTTTTATTTTTTATAGGAAGCTTGGGTCGCATTCGAACACAAGCTGAACTGAGCTCGAAAATATAAACTTTAGAACTGAGTTGAATTTGAGCTCAAATCTCTAATTCGAACTTGAGTTCGAGCTTAATAAAATTTTGGCGAACCGAACTCAAATAGCTAGATATTCAGTTTGACTTGAGCTCGAATCCACCCCTTATTTAAGCCCATAGAAGGACTTCTTTTAAATGGAAAATATGAGGGGGGTTATTTTTGTCTATTAACCCGAGTGGATGGGTCATAAAAATTGCTTAAACAAGTTCCCTAAGTAAGAAGGCATTTTGAATATTGCCAAAGTAGCCAATTTGTAGAAATAGCTATACTAATAAAGATAAACCGTATAGTGCTTGGTTTGACTACTAGACTAAGTCTCAAAGTAGTCCCTCTCATTGATTGACCTTTTGCAACCAATTAATCTATCGACCCATCCAGGCTACGTTTAAAGATAGACCCACTTGCAATCAATGATATTAGATCTAGGTTTGGGAAGAGTAAAACCCATGTATTGTTGCGAGCATTGTTATAATTCATCTTTTTTTTAACCTCAAAATTTACTCCCGATAGGGTGGTCATAATAAAATTTATTAATTTAGAAATAAAAATTTATTGCAAGCTTTTGTCTGCAAATCATCAATGACTATTTGGTTCATTAGTAGACAATCTCACCCTTTTTGATTTAATGACTCGCAAGCATGTTTGGTATCATCAAAACACATTTGGATCTCAACCAACAACTTTGATCAGTGGGGTGCATCAAATATTGATGATAGTGACAAAATTTGTATGGAAAGAGTCCTTGTAGTAGTGGGTTTGGCATTGTTGTGATAGTGGTTTTAGAAGAGAGGCGAGTTGTCTTCTTCTTTGGCTCTTAGGGCAAACAAAAGAGAAGGATTCTAGAACTTGGGGGGCAATTTAATTGCTAGGGGTGCTACCCCTTAGCGGGCGATCAGCTAACCAACCTCATAAGTTAAAGATTCACCGTTTGTCAGAGCTCCTCAAATTCTCGACAGAGTTAAGTGTTGATCGCAAGTATGTCCATCTTACCTGAAAATGATGCGGAAAAGTATGGACAGATCTAATGTAGGTTTCTGAATTCCCCTGTAAATCTATAAACATTCAAAAGGTCAAAAGCCCATACTCTATGTAGTATGCACCCATATCCATCTATAAATTGACATCAATTACGAACTGACACCTACCCCAACTGTACTTTGGGTTTATGAATTCTGACCCATGACATGCCCCGAATCAAGTTGAGAAAAGACATGAAAGCAAATTTTCACAGTGATGTATGGTGGACAAGGGCTTAGGCCGCTAGGTTGTTTCTCATATATCTCATTGTATCTTCTGAAAGAAGTTATCATCTTGTATCTTGAGCAGCAATAAAAGAGAGAGTATGAGAGTATGTGAGCAACAAGTGAAAGAGGGAGCTTTTAGGTGTATTGGGAGCTAGGGTTCTTTAATGTGCTTTGTTTTGTGTTTTTTCTTGTTTGCTTTCTTACTTGCGATCGTTTATAGTTCCTAACTTTGTTCATTCAATGACATTGGTGATCATTGGATTGTCTTCCATTTTTCTTTATTCTTGCATCTAAATGATTTGGTGAGGCAATTTAAGTGGCTAGTTAGTAGCAAGTAGATCTGTTCATGGGCCGGGTATCCCGGCAGGCTGGCCTGGCCTGGCCTGTTATAAGTCAGACTTGTACATAATTTTAGGCCCTGGACTCGGGTCGGGCCTAAAGCACTGGGCCCAACTTTTTTCCTGTTGGGCTCCGGCTTTTTAAAAAAAGCCCAGCCCAAGCCCAAGCCCACCATGATACTATATATATTAAATAATAAAAATATATTTTATTTAATAAAAAATATATACACAATGTTTTTCTTTGTTGTTCTTCTATTTTTTTCCAAGTAATAGTAAGATGCTTATTATTTTTGAGTTTTGAAGGTTTTTAATATAAACAAAACACTTTTTTATTTAATAAAAGAAAAAATCTGTTTTCAAATTTCTGATCAGGCTCAAATTTGGACTCAAGACCTAGGTCCGATGATGGGACCAAACTTGAACTCAGGCCTGAGTATATTCTATAGATACATATACAAAGCCTGGCCCATAAACATGTTTAATAGCAAGTGGTCAGTTGGCGTTAGATTGCTTTTATTGCGAGGTTAAAGGAATATTAGTCTTGGCTGCCCCACACAATTAGGATTGGTTTGTGGTGACAAGTGTTAGTCGATAGGAAGGTTTGGGGAAGTAATATTTAAGGGCAACTGATTGGAAAAAGGAACCCAATTTTCCTACTCACTTTCTCTACCCACATCCGACCTACGCTACACTGCAACCCCACATCTCACAATACAGGATGGCGATGTGTGGCTGCAATTCACGGTGGGTAGAGAATAGTGGGCAGAAAATCCCGTTGGAAAAAGAGGCAAGCTTTTTACCATCAAACTAGTCACGTTGATGATGTACTATATGAGACAACTGTTCACATTCCAGCTGGTCTATGCTAATGATGTTTCTAATCACAAGCTTCAACTTAGTTGCAAAAACTCAGCCCATTATATTTCATCTTGGCTTTACCTTCCCCTTGTATGATTTGAGTCCATTACATTATTTGTTGGGCATTGAAGCCCAGTGTTGTGCATCTTGGGCCCATCTCTCCCAAGTCCCAACCCACGTATCTTCAAAACCTAATGATCAACAATGATTCAACATCAAGATGCTCGAGGCTAAGAATTGTGCCACAGTAAGGGCTGCCTCGTCTTGTTTCTCTACCACAACTGGTCTCATACTCTCACTCGCTCAGTTGCCACTGAGGGTCCATTTGTTTTTTGGATTTTGAGAGGGGGAAATTCTATTGACCAAGATACTTATATTCTTTCTTTAGATTTATGTAGGGTTTATGGAAAAATTATTTTCTCTAAGTATTACTTATGCAGGTATGTGATATCCATCTCTCGGATGGGTAAATAACTTTCCCACCTAGGAGAGGGGAGGGAAGTTTCCAACACTTGATGGAGCAAAATTGTCCCTTTTAATAATGGATTTTTATGACTAAATGGTCATTGTCTTATTTACCATGGAAATATTAAAAAAAAAAAAACATGATAAATGTTTCCTAAGGAATATTTACCCAGATAAGTACATTTACCTGGATAAATAACTTCCCAAAAAGCCAAAGGGGCCTGAATATTAGTGGTACAAGTAATTATCTATCTCTATTAACAAGTTTCCCAATATATGATACCCCTCTTTGATCATTGTACCCGTTTTTGTAAAACAAATTTTTCACTATCTGAAGTCCACTAGCACTCATGGCATTCAACTTCAAAACATGCAGCTCATTCGAACTTTCGCTGCCTTCTCAGATGAATAGACACTATTCTGCCTATTTTATGTTATAAATATTCTCATTTCCTGGAGCTCATCTAAACAATACTGTGTCAAACTCTGGCATGGAGTTCAAATATAGAAGCCTCACCACAACAACTTTACACTGTTTCGAGCTCGGGCTTACAGTTGGGTCATTTAAATTTTGACAAAACCTGAACCCGAACCCGTCCCATGAACGGGTCTAGGAATCATGCCACCTAGCCCTCCTATGTTCTACTACTATGACAATCTCAAGGCCACCTTCCTTATAACTAATCTCGATGCTCATATTAAACACATTGAGCTAGATTACCCATTTTGTTAGATACTATTCTGCTAACATATTTCTTCAAGTTCTATTACCATGATCACAAGATCAAACTGATCATCAACATATACAATACCTCTTCTAGATCCGCACTTTACTTCGGGACTAGACAAACTTATGGTATCTTCAACCCTTTGTTGGTTGAAAATGGGGTTAAGTTGGTGTTAGAGATAAACACAAACATGACCAACCCACATTACCATAAATAATTTATACCACCTTATATTCAAATTTCAAATCCCTATAACAATATCATTATCATGTACAGTTCAAAATTATATATACAATACACAAAAACAACGAGAGAGAGATTAATTACTGCACAAACGACTCTCTGAGTTGTTTTATCAATGTTTCTGAAAGCTGCAAGCTTATATTGTCTATAAAACAGGTTGCATGATTCGATGGCTCAAGTTTCCGTTTGATGGGTTTTCATCAAAACAATAGTTTTTACCTTTCTAGACCAATACTAGCAACTTATCGTAGACCTGAATGGTTGGACCATTTGACCCATAATCCAGAGGCAATGGTGGGTTAATTTTCACCAAAACCTAATAGATTGTAAAAATCTGTTAACTTGGTAAAAAACCATGCATCAACCCAACCCAAACAACAAAAGTAATGAACCATTCGAACCATTCATGGGTCACACTCACCAATTACTCTCTTAGTTGGGTTAAGATGCATCAAAGTGCTTTGTTATAATTGAGCAAATAATGATGAATAAAAAATGGTGATCAATTGGAATTTATAACATGTTTGGATGCAAAAAATGACACGTTTCAAATGCAACGTGGCAAGATAAGAATCACACAATCAGTTGTCACATTATGAATCAGAAATAATTCATGTGTAAGCACAATTGGTAAAGCAATGTGTCAGCTTATGCAGGGATTGTTACAAGTTGGGGTAAGGCTTGGATGATGAACAACTGGTTTTTCTCTGAGTCATGCATGGATTTTAATGAATTCAATGCCTATAATAAAAGCCAAACTCTTCATTTAGGTACAGTTTTGCAGATGAGATGCAGGATTGGAAGATTAATTATCTATAATAAACTCCAACTTCTATGGTGATTTTGATGAACTATACTATAAACAAATAAGAACAGTGGGTGTATATATCTTCCTACCCCAAAACAGCTATATAGTCTACCCATTCAAAGAAATACAGAAGTGAGACCTCACTAGTTATGAAAGCCATACATAAATAAACAAAGCCCACTACTTTCTGTTAACTAAAACCCTTCTATATAGGTTTTGGGGTTTAGACTGGTAGGAGTCATATAACAAGGCTCCAAGTCCAAGTTGCAGAAATCCATGTTCCATTGCCCATCTTTGAAAGTTTGAATATTGGAAAAACAAGCAGCTGTTGAAGAGGATGATTTTGTTTTTCTTGTTTTGGGAGTTGGGTATTACAGAGCTGAAGTAGTATTCAGCATTTCAACTGTATTCAAATTCAAAGATTCTTATTTTTTAAGTTGAAAGTTCAACTGTGGCAAGCAGAGATGAATGGTGGATATAACCATTAAGCTTGAATCAATTAGATCTTCTTCATGGAAACATATTTTATGGTGTAATGAATACACACAAGGTTACAAGTGATGAATTTAGTAGGGATATATTTTGCAGTTGTTTTTGTTTTCACAAACAAAAATTTGACGAACACTGCCTTGGTAATCACCTTGAATTTGAATCTAATTAGTGTGTATTAATTTAGAGTGTCATGGACCATCTCCCTTTCCTCCGTTCTCCATCCCTGACATCTCGAAGGATGGGCACATGAAACTGTCAATACTGTAGCTGGTCAAATGGTATCCTTAATTAGGCCAATTGGACGGTTGAAGTATTGAATCTGGGGTTTCCGAGGACTAGTCTTCTTGAAAAAAGTAAATCGAGATAGACCCAAGATTCTTCCACGAGGAAAAGCTCATGTGGCAGCCCAAACGAGATCCATTTGATCGTACATCCTTTCTTTCCATGCTAACTAAGGTCCATTTGGATAAGCTTAGTATTTGTGCTTTTAAGTCCCAAAAGCACAAAGTCATAATTTTGTGCTTTGTGTTTTTGGGCTAAGGGTGTTTTAGCTATAGATGATTATGTTCTCAAAAAGCAACTCTTACTAAACACTAAAGTCATTTTTTGGTTTAATTTGTTTTCCACGGTCCACACTAATAGTCGGTTAATGGCTACTCTTTGTAGATCCAACTGGGTTTAAACATTAGTCCATTATCATGGTTTTAAATTTAGCAAACAAATTCACACTAGAATAGAACAAATAGAAACATAGTTAGGATCCGTTTGGTTTGTGGTTGGAATCGGAATTGGAATGGTCTATTCCTTTCACCTGTTTGGTCTAGAAAGGAACCGAAATAGATTAGAACGGGTTATCATTCCCAAGAAAGGGGGAGGGAATGGCCATTCTCTCAAATGGGGGATGCTATTCCACCAGGCATAGGGAACGGATTCTGCTTTCACCCAACCAATGGTTGGAATGGGAATGAATCGTTCTAATTCCGATTTCAGACCCCTATTTTCGCAAACCAAATGGATTCTTAGTTGTGTTTGGAACAAAAAGAAGCTTTCTCTTTGCCCATTACAGAAAATTTGGTACCTTGATCACTCTTACAGAAAAAAAGAAATGCAATTGTCCATAGCTGATGAGTGATTGATGCAGTGGAAAGTTAGCTTACCCAGCTAATTTCAGCTGGATTAGCTATACTTAGGCCAAGTTTAGAGGTACCAATTAAGAAAGCAAGGAGGGACAAATAAATAGACAAACACTGCCTTACTAATCACCTTGAATTTGAAATTCAGTGTATTAATTTGGAATATAATAGACCATCTCCCTTTCGCCCTTCTCCACCCCTAAAATCTCGAAGGATGGTCAAATGGTATCCATCCTTAGGCCAATTGGACAGTTGAACTAAGGGGTTTCCAAGGACTGGTTTTCTTGAAAATGTAAATCTAGATGACCCAAGATTCTTCCACGATGAAGCTCATGTGGCAGCCCAAACAGGATCCAGTTTGAGATCATACATCCTCTCTCTTTTCATGCTAATTAAGGTTGCATTTGGATAAATTTCAGCATTTCCGTTTTTAAATCCTTTCTAAGTATAAAGTCCCAATTTTAGGCTTTGTGTTTTAGGGTTTAAAGGTGTTTTGGCCTTTAAGTATTATGTTTTCGAAAGCAATTCTTACCAAAATCATTTTTTCGCTTAATTTTGTTTTCCACAGTCTAAAGCTAAAAAGCAAAAGCTTATTCAAACAGAGCATAACTGCATAAATTTCTTTCTCTCTCTCTCTCTTTTTAAATACATGATAAGCTTCAGACAATAAAACACTCCAAGTAGCAAAAGAAAGCTCTTTTCTTAAAATAAATTTAAGTTTTCAAGAAATGGGGTTTCATTCAAGGTCAAAATTAAGTCAGGCCATGACTTTTCTTTCTAGATGCATTAATATTTTCTCCTGATTTTTTTCTCAACATTTTTGTCATAGTGAACCAGTGGAGAGGGCAGAAGCCAACCGGGTTCAAACATTGACTATATGTTATTATTATGGTTTTAAATTTAGAAAATAATTTCACATTATAGATATTTACATGAGAAAAAAAAAGGGAAAAATAGAAGGAAAAAATGGAAATTAAACATATATACTTAGCTGTTTTTAGAACAAAGAGAAATCATTGCCGTTTTCCAAAAGACAAAATTCAGTACCTTAATCACTACTACAGAAAAAAGAAATGTATTTCCCCATAAGCTGATGAGTGATTGGTGCAGTGGAAAGCTAGCTTACACAGCTAAATTCAGCTGGATTAGCTATACTTAGAGGTACTAATAGCAGATTTAAGAAAGCAAAGGAAGGACAAATCAATAAGCTTGGGGTTCAGTGTCACGTGCCCAGTCACATGAGAATTAAATTTTTAATATTTTCAGAGTCAGATGGAAATGTATTAGTCAAATCAGCATCACATGATCAGCGGCTTCCAAGCTCCAACCCCCATTAAACAAAACCAAATATGAATCCCTATTATTCTTCCTATTTCCTCCATTAATAAATTAAACCCCCGACTGATGAAGGCTGTTCATACAACAACAAGATACATGATCACGCATGTGACTTACTTGCAATGGAGTCAGAGACCACCTTCCGATGAGCCCATCTCATGAATTCTTTATCTGGTCCATTGATCGTAATGAATCGGTCAATGGTTTTTTTTTTTTTATTCATTCTAATACAGAGGTTTTGACTGACAGTCAAGTCTGCTTACGTAGTAAACAATTCGGTTAATCCAACGGTTCAAACAAAGCTCTAGAGTCTAGGATACCTTAAAAAATTAAATAGGGCAACTAAGCAGTAACTACGTATAACGACAGACTTCACATTCCCTTAAAAGGAGGTCTGTTAGAGACCAACTTTCAATCTACTCCACCTTTTAACTGCTTCGATTTCATTTTCTTTTCTTCTGGCCGCCATGAAGATCAGTTCCAGAGCTTTGGCTGCTCTCTTAACTTTGGTTCTCTTCCACCTTCTCATGTGCTCTGTGTTATCTCTCCACCATGAAAGCAAGAGTCCAAGAGAAAGAATCCAATCGAGGAGATTGCTGTTGTCTGCAGCTTCAGTCTCTGTAAATCTAAAAAAGCTGAATGGAAAGAACAAAGAGCCCAAGAAAGCTGTGGAAACAAGCTTAAGAAGAGCACCACCCAGCGTTTCGAATCCAATCCAGAACAAGTAAGATCGTGGCAATCTTTGTTTATCTTAAACAATTATCTTCTCTTGCTTTTGATCTCAAACAAGGAGCTGAAACAAGGGAAAGAGATCTTACCAAGAAAGAGCAGTACATTCTCTTTCTTTATTTTTGTAGCTTCTATCTTTTTCCTTTCTCCCTCTGATATAGTTGGATCAGGTTAGATCTTGGAGTTATAGGTTTTTCTTTCTCACTTCCTATCCCCACTCTCTCCTTTTAATCCTTTTCTTTTACAAGCTCTAGTTTTCGTAGCATATCAGTAGAGGAAATCCGAAAGAGGTGTGTACTTACAGAGTTCTGTACAAATTACTTTCTTCTGAAAAATGGGGCAATTCTCATTCTTTTAATAACTTTTTTGGTAGTGAAATTCTTGTTAATTAATCAAAAATAGCATTCCTATATTGCATCACAAAAAACTTTGAAAAGCTTTCTTCTCCTATTTCTTTCGACTTTATTATTATTATTATTATTAAAGACAAGGATGATAATGAGAAAAGGCTCCCCACAAGTCTACAACCAAATCAAATAGTGGCGAGCTTTCCCTACACAACCCAACTACCATGTATTCTCCCACTATGATGGATGATGTGGACAATCTCTGCGGGTCCACATCAGCCTTGTGCCCCACCCCTCTTAGGCTATATTTGGTTTGATCAACAGAAATTAAAATAGAGGGGAAGCTCTAAAGAAATTTGGGCATTTGTTTCTGAAGAAAGAAATGGACTGTCGAAAATTTAATTTCAACCTAAAGCACATCTGGGGTCAAACTAACCCTATGAGCACAAACCATTTTGCCCATGCATGATTGATTCTTTGATTGTTAATTCATTCCCTGTTATCTCTCTAGATCCAATTGCTACATGCCAACACTTCAGCCATGAAGAATGGCATCAGTAAAGTAATTACAGTCTATACTTGTCTCTCATTTATGTCCTGGCTTGCAGTGGCTTTACACTTGACATGTTTCAGGGAAGATTCATGCTACAAACCTTGTAATAAGTTATTTTACCCAAAGAAAAAAGAAAGAAAATAACAGAGAAAAGTTGTGAATTTGAATTTTTTTTACAGAATAGGACCCTTTTTCGGTAGAACAGAATAGGACCCTTTGGTCAAATGGTTATTATGGTCCTAAAGATTGATTATACGGCTTGGTTTGATATGTGGCATTGATCCAGTACTAAGGGTAATACAGTCAGGTTTGATGCCTTCCTACTGTCTTAAGCTTTTGATGTGTTGGTCAAATACTTAACTTGGTTCCTAGTTAAAAGCTACCATTTTGATTAGAAGTACTGAGGGTATGTAGTACTCCATGAATGTAAGGATAATAAGAAGATGGTACGTCAAAGATTCCTGACCTTCTCCATATGCTGCATAACATAAATATAGCCAAAAAAATCTTCCAGGTGGCAAATTAGTTTTGAATTTGAAAGGAGTTTCTAATATCTCTCCACTTCACAAAATCCTCTTTAGGGGGTGTTTTGTAGTGTGGCTGAAAATTTGGGTGGTATATTCTCAGCCACACCACAGGGATGGTTAGTTGATAACACACCACGCCATAGCAGATTATGAGGGTGTTTGGTTCTATTTACGTTTATTCAGTAAATATTTATTGGTGGTGTCACATAGTCACTATCTCAGCATGTTTTCTCTTTTGCTCTTCTACATGCATCGAAAATGTAAAAAGTGAATTTTGGTTTTTGTGCATGCCAGCCGTTTTTTAAAACTTCCACAAACGGCCAGGCGTATATTCACTGTTACGAAGATGTGGCGCGTAGTTGTCATAAGCGATTGCAATTATTGCATTTCTCAGTTTTACCAGCTAATAAACTACAAACCTTTATTCAATAAACATAAACGGAATCAAACACATACTATACCTTCTCTACTATGATCAAAATTTGGTAGCCTGAATCACACCACACCCACATAGGCATTCTGTAGGGTGTGGTGCAGTTCAGTGCACACCCTGTATTTTGATTCTATTTATCCCATATATGCAATGTGAGGTAATTCATGTCGTCAATCAAAAGTAATATTTTATTTTTGGCATTTTTAAGAAAAATGCAAGTTAATAATACGAATTCATTTAACAAGTGATCAATTATTAACCATGACTACTACGAAATAATAAAAACATAGAATATGAATTAAAATTTATATTATTAAAAAATAAAAATAATATAAAAATATAAAACACATATATAAGAGAACTATTGCTAATGATAAATAATTACTAAAAAAATAATCTAGAAATATGTAAATACGTAAAAAGTGAATTTTAAAAAGATAAATATTATTAATTACATACAACGGCATTGGAGATCATCCGTTACAATGGTAAAAAAAAACTTAGGGCTTCTCATATGTGTGTGATGTATCAGAAAGGAGGACGGGACTATAATCTCTATAGTGTGATCTGAACCATGAGTTATAAGCATGGGTGATATTAAGGAGTCTGCATCTCTTGTTCACACAAACTCTGCCTATGTTTATCGCAGCCACACATAAGAATATCCCATCCTCTGTATAGTATTATACAAGGAGAGATGTTTCCAATTCACAGGGGGGTCGTGTATTGTAGGTAGACGTGGACAAAATTCTCATAGGCAGGAGACCCAGAGTCGATATTAAGACCATGGTGTGGTCAAAACCACGAGATATTGGGTTCTAAACCACATCAGGCCACAACCAAATGCATCAAAGGTGGTGTGGTGTGGTGTGGTGTGGTTTGGAACCCAATATCTCTCATGGGTCGACAACACTACCGAATGCCACCTTAATCTATATAGCACTTTGGATTTACTACAAACTAGACAATGTAACCCCAGAGAATGAACACGCTATTGAAGGATACTGCTGGATCTTGTGTATATAAAAAAAGGATGACTAATGTATTCACTATTGATTCAGTGATGTAGCTCAGTGTATATGTCGTTGTTTGTAACAGATCTCACCAATTCAGATATACTCCCTACACAGTACACCCACACGCATATCTCAGCGTGCATTGGGTGTCACGGGGAGATCTTCCCAATGTACGTGTGTGTTGTGGGGTGCACTCTATGGGAAACTCATGAAAGGGTCATTTTTGACAAATCCGTTAGACAATGAACAAAATAATAAAAACATTCTTATATTACACTACTCTAGTTTGAAAGGCCACTTTTGGCCTGAAAGTTTGAAAAAGGTGACTTTAATAAAGTTAATTAAATAAATTGTTTCAAGATCTATGATGGTATAAAGTTAATTAAGTAAATTAAATAAATTACTTATTATGATAATTAAGTAAATTAACCTATTATGTAAATTAGGCAATTGAGTATGCAAATTAAATTAATTAAAGAAACTAAGTTAATTAAGTAAAACCTAAACAACTAAATTAAGCCAATTAAGCAAGATTTTAAAACCGACCTAAAAATGAATCCACTTTGGCCATTGGTTTTTGGGTCAATGGTTAGATCTTCTTATCTAAATAGATGGGCCTATAGCAATTTAAAATTAAAAGATGAAAAAACTGCCAAAAAACTGTTGTTCAAGTAAAACGGGTTAACGACTTGACACCCCGGTTAGTGAGTCACTGACCAATTCAACAGTTTTTTGCCAAAGAATAGTTTGGGGTAGAAAATAGAACTTGTCTACTAACAGATTTTCAGGCCAGACAGTCTGACCATCCAGGCCAATGATAGATTTGAAAACCAAAAAGTGGTTTGAGTCATTTAACTATTCACATCAAGAATTTACTAACCAATTCAATGCTTTTTTTTTTTTTTTGAAAATTCCAGGGCAAGTATAAAATAGAACTGGACAGCTGACTAGTTCTTGGATCGAATGGTTAAACCACCTGGATCAAAGATGATTTTAAAACCATGCAATTAGTTGAATTGATTAAGTAAATTAATCAAAGTAAATAGTGCAATTAGAAAAATTAAGCTAATTTGGCCATGTTTGGGAATGCTTAAACATAAGTGCTTATTTGGGCCATTAAACACTTATTGGTATTTAGGAAATAATCCCGAAATAAGTGCTTGTTTTAAAAATAAGGGCTTATTTTTAAGCCCAAATTTCCAGCTTTTTTAAGTACTTATATAGTAAGCACTTATTCAACTTTTTCTTCCAAAATTATCCCTAGTTGAATTTTAAAATACCACTTATAAAATTATCCCTAGTTGAATTTTGTAAAAAGTACTTTTATGAAAACACTTTTATGAAAGCCATTTATAAAAGCAATTTTATAAAAGTAGTTTTATGAAAGTGCTTTTAAGAAAGAACATTTATTAAAGAATTTTTATGAAAGTACTTTTATAAAAGCACTTTTACAAAAGTACTTTTATGAAAGCATTTTTACAAAAGTACTTTTACAAAAGCCCTTTTACAAAAGCACTTTTATGAAAGAACTTTATAAAAGTTTTATAAAAGTACTTTTGTAAAAGTGCTTTCGTAAAAGTAATTTTGTTTCATAAAAGTACTTTTACAAAAGTGCTTTTGTAAAAATATTTTCATAGAAGTACTTTCTTAAAAGTGCTTTCGTAAAAGTGTTTTCATAAAAGTACTTTTATAAAAATACTTTCATGAAAGTACTTTCTTAAAAGTGCTCTCAAAGGGTATATTTTGAAAATTTGAAAGAAAATGAATGACAAAATAGTCACAAATGCTTATTAAGTGCTTATTAAAGAAAAAGACTACCAAACACCTAATATGAAATAAAAAAAGTTGGGTGCCAAACGCAAATAAGTGCTTATTTGAATAAACACTTGCTTTTAAACACTCCCTTAAACTAATAAGTAAAAGTCAACTAAGTGAACTAACTAATTGATTAAGTAATTAAAGTAATTAAGTGAATTAGTTTAATTAAGCAAATTGAGTTACTAAGTTAATTGCGTTAATTTAGTAAATTAACTTATTGTTATCTTACTATTAGTTGAGCTAATTAAGTTAGTGTTTAAATAACAATTTACTCTTAATTGTTGTTAAGATTACTGTTAAATTAATTATTGACAATTTAATAACTCTAATTTTATAAATTTCTTTACTTCAAGATTAATAAAATTTATTTTTTAAATAATAGATTTTTTTTACTCCAAAGTGGTTTTTTCAAACTTTAGGGTCAAAAGTGTCATATTCAAACTTGAGAGTCCTTATAAGCATGTTTTTATTTATTCATTGTCTAATGGATTCATCAACAGCATTTCTAATGTCGCCTGTTTTTTTCCTTAAAGTGGCCTTTCCATTATAGATTGAGGGCAAAAATGGTCATTTTAATTCTTTAAGGTCGAAAGTGGATTTTTTTGCAAAGCCCAAGGCTTGTTCGAGCCAAAAATCCTATTAAAAACTAATGCATAAAAGCTAATATTAATTGTGAGAACGACAAGTATAAGATAGGACCTATGTCTGACATGGATGGTAAGATTGATACAATTAATAAACCTCTTCTTCTTCTTCTTTTATTATTATTATTATTATTATTATTATTATTATTATTATTATTATTATTATTATTATTATTATTATTATTATTGATGTAGTGCAATCCGGTCACTCCTAGCTGGCACTCACGTGGCTCCTGGAAGATACCTGAAATGAAGAAGAAGAAGAATCCCCGGGGGCTTGCCCGGCGGGAACACTCCGATGCTTAAGTTGGTACTATGTAGGAGAAGCAAGGAGAAGACGAAGGCTAAGAGTGTAAATAGCGCGCTATCACTATACTCGAGAGATTAGAAGTCTCAAGAAGAAGCTTTTCTTCTGCCCTAAGGGCTTTTTAATGGGGCGTTCATGCCAGGTCGGGCATAACTGCCACTGGGCTCCTGCCACAGCCGTTACCTACTCCTCGCCTGGGTGAGTGACACGTCTCCAAGGTGGCAGGCACGCCTCCGCTTGCTGAGAGACGTGGACGCAGATTGTCGAAAGGACAGGGACTGCACCGAAAATAAGGGACATGGCGCAGTCTGATTGGCACGACCTGTCAGATAGAAGCTTCTTGAGGAGTGCTCATGCGGCTCATTCGCGAGCTACTTTGTAGCGAGCTCAAAACACTTCAGGATCCTTGGGATGACTTGTCTGCTTGGGAGCTTGGGCAAGCTAGTTCCCCTAGCTCGCGAGCTAAAGTTGCCTCGGAGTATCCCTTCAAAGGTTGCTCGGGGAACCCGAAACTCACGTTGTGGCGAGCTCCTCCTTCTGTGAGCTACAATGTAGAGAGCTGCTTTATGGGCCCGTCACTTGGTTGCACTAGGCTGCAATGCTGAGCTGTCGCTCGTGCTGAGTCAGTGTCCATGTGTCACCATCTCATAGGTCAGGTCAAACTGTCCTCCATCAATTATTATTATTATTATTATTATTATTATTATTATTATTATTATTATTATTATTATTATTATTATTATAAATCTACTTCGATTATATTGGAATGTAAATTCCACATCAACCATGTTTGTTTGATCAATGGTGATAATCCAAACTTCCAAGGTTGTGCTAGGGGTGGTAGAGGAAAGCCATGGCCCCTCCTATGCCTTAAAAATCCCCACAATACTCATTTAAATCTCACCTATATTTTAGCCTCTCTCATCCATGTTTTCTAGTTTTTGGCACCCCTCAAGAAAAAAATCCTAGCTCTGCCCCTAAGGCTATATTTGGTTTGAAGGATAATGTAGGGAAAGGAAGGGGGAAGGTAGGGAAACCTTTACAACCCTTGTATTAGTTTCCCTGTCTTTCCCTTCCTTTTCCTTCAAACCAAACATGGCATAAAAGTTGTCATGTGGAAAATTCACACGATCTTTATAATCGGAGAGAAGTAGAAACGACCTTGGAATTTTTCATGTGGCAACTTATTTTGGGTCACCAAACGATGGGTAATTTTTAGATCTGAAAATCATTATTCCATGCGTTCAAGATAAACTGTTTCTATGCACATATTTTAAATCAAAGTCTGTTCAATTTGATAGAAAATAAGAAACAAGAAACAGAAAATTGAGGAAAAATTATTAACAAAATTTGCAAAATATCTTAACAACTTTGTGTTTGTTTCTTATTTTCTGTCAAACCAAACACTACCTAAAATTTTGATGCAGCCCAAACATTACTCATGCAAGACTCCTCCAATACTGAATGAGGTACAGAACATATTTTTACTAACGTCTGTTTCATTTCTTGCCAAAAGCAGAATTTAGTACCGATTAAAGCAAAAAGGAAAGAACAGTATGAAAGAAATGAAGTATGTCGTTTGGTTCAATCTAACAAAAATAAAAGAAAAGAAAATAGTATTCTCAAAATTCTTCTTCCCACACTCCATTTATAGAAAATATTTGAGACCAAAACACCTTGCCACATGTACAAATTAAACTTACTTCTATAAGTTTTATATAAAAAAAAAATCAAAATTCCAATAAACTAATATATTTTTTGAAATCAATTACCAGATGGTCCATCTGAGTTTGAACGTGTGCCTAACCCAGTGGATCTCCTCTGTTTTTTTTTTTTTTTTTTTTCAACAACAGATTAAAAACTTTTTTTTCCTTAATGCTGTGTTTGGTTTTCATTCGAACCAGAATTCTTGCCCTATTTTTTTGTATTAAGTAAAGTTTAAAAATAAAAAAGAAAACAGAAGCATGTGCTACCAGGAAGCAAAGTTGTACACAATATATGTTTTAAATAATTACAAGATTGACGGGTGCCTTAATTTTTAAGCTGGAGGCAGTACTTCAATGAACCTTGATGACAATGAGACCATGTGGGTGGGCCACAGGCACTTAACAAGAAGTACAGACATGCTTTCACATTGGTCTCTCCTGGAGATTTCAAAGTTAAAAATCAATCCTGATTTAAACAACTTATATGCTTCTTATCTTAAAAATTACTATATATATATATATAACATATGATCCCATGAGCCAAAAGCTTGCTTTACAGGCATCTGCTTCCTGCAACTCACTGTTACCCCCTTTATTTCCATATTTTTACTTTAAATTGTTAAAGATGATATAAATTAAATATAAATAATAGAATTATATACTATTTATTTATAAAATAAATATATAGTGTGTTAACGCGAAACGGTCTAACCCATTCGGCCAAGATAATCGTACCAGTAACTTGTGACACAGAGGGAAAAGTGGGTCGGCCTCCGGGTTGATTTTTAAAACATTGCTATTAGGTGCATAATTTAGATGGGTTGGGTTGAGTCTAAGTTGAAATTTGGGCAAGGATTACTGTTCAGTTATCTGAATCTGATTAGACTTGAACCTTGGGCAATTTGACACAATGCCATTGTATGTATGCATGCATGTATATAATAAGAGAATTCTTTATTCTGTATATAATCTGAAATCATGAAAACCCAGCTACATATTAGGAACTTCTTCTCCATAAATTTAATATACAAGTATGGGACATATTCTCTGAATGCTATGTGAGCAGGGTTTTTATTTGCAGGAAATCCGGGTTCATGTATGAAAGCATCCAGGATAAATGCATGTATTCTATATATATATATATATATATATATAATAATTAAAAGGCAAAACTTCTCTAGTTAAATGCTGAAACTTGCCTTGGCTTCACATCTTGGCCATAATAGTTAAATTAGAATCAATATTTTAATAACAACATGTAATGTCAAAGCCTGCACATGATAACTATTAAAATATTAATTCCAATCAATTTGAATGCATAGTAAAAGAATCTTTCAAAATCCAAATGCCTCTTAGTCCTTTTAGTCCTTTTAGTTTTACCTATACACGTTTATGGCACCTTTTTGCTCGTATAGAACAAGGTTCAAAAAACCACAGCATTGTACTCGATATATATTTGGATACAATAAATATTAGGATCTGTTTGGTTCGTAGTTGGAATCAAAATTTTTAAGAATTAGAGTCTATCCTCATAATCTATTTGGTTCAGAAAGGAATGAAAATAAGAATTAAAATCAGTAGGAATGGGATTTCATTCTCAAGAGAGAGGTAGAAAATGGTCATTCTCTCAAACGGGGGAATGCCATTCCAGCAGGAATGAAAATGGGATTCTGATTCTGCCCAACAAAACAGTTAGAACTGGAATAGCTCATTCCAATTCCGATCCCAGACACCTATTCCTGCAAACCAAATAGGGCCTTAGTATTTCAGGTTTTGGTTCTTTTTCATGGATAGGTCAAGATAAGACTGAACCCCTATAAAAAAATATACAAGAAAAATCTGGAGCATGTGTTCCAAACACCTAATGCGTATGTGTCTCGATATTTAAACCTTGATATATAATAATATTAAAAATTTAAAATCAATTAACTTTAATATGCTAAGAAATATGAACATTTTACTAAAAAAGGTTAAAAAATGATTATATCTAAATTCAATTTGAAGTCAACAAGTTGGGTTAGGGTTAATATTTGAGATTCAACACTTCAAGGTAGATTATTATTATTAATATGCACCATCATTTAAAAATATATCTGTGATCAATTGTATTGAACAAAAGCAGATACTACGTGTAGGACATAGGTATGTAGCGTTGGGGTGTCCACTTGAGTGTTCTCTGTGAGGTTGAGAACAGAGAGCAAGGGAGTGGGAGTGGGGAAGGCTAGGGTTTCAAGGTGAAAGCAAGGATTAAAAAATTGTTATGTATTGGTTTGTATTGGTCGATATATATTGTTCTGGGACCTATCTAATACGTTCCCCCCCTCCCCCCTAATTAATTTTGAAAAAAAATAAAAATAAAAAAATCATCGATATCGCCCAATACACCTCTACCGGCTTATCAGGTGATTAGATATTTTGAAGCTTGAGTGAAAGAATTTACAGAGGGCTTCAAGGATGATTGATGAACATGTATGAGGCTCTTGGACCGTCCCCTGTTTATAAAGTTTTTTCTCGGGAAAAGAAGAGGAAAACATTACCTGCGACCAAGGTCGTTGAGCCCAGTGAAATTCAACTGATGTGATATATTGAATTTATTGCAAACACTTTTAGTGGATTGTCTCTAAAATCAAGAGAATTATACGCTCCTTCCAAACCGTTCAACACTTCCACTGTTGTTACTCCGGTTCAGTTTTGCGTGCACGAGGATTTCGCTTTTCTTGTTTTGGAGGTTATTCAACATTTCAACTGTTTATTCAAATTCAAAGATTCTTATTTTAAGTTGAAAGTTCAACTGTGGCAAGCAGAGATGAATGATGGATATAACCATTAAGTTTGAATCAATTCTTCTTCATGGAAGCATATTTTATGGTACAATGAATACACACAAGGCTACAAAGATTGAACTTGGGGCTCTATAATGTTGCACCTTGAATTTGCAAACAATAATGCTATAATATAGCACCTCGTCTATTGGGGTTGCAACATTTATAGCCTAATTAAGGTGTTAAGGCACCAGTACTAGAAAACATTGGATATTAAAAATGTCTTTCAACTAGGGGTGTCAATTGGACTGGAATTGTTGGTCCAATCTGGTCCAGTCCAATGAATATTTTGGATTGGTCCAGAGACTGTCCAATCTGTTCAAATTCCTGTTAATTTAGACTGGTTTCAACTCAAATCTGGTCCATTGACACTTGTGTTCGTATCTTTTATCAATGGACTAGATATTGGCTCAATCCAATATAAATTCATTATGGACGGATCAGGTCCAATCCAATATGTCATATTGGTCCATCCAAATTTAATATATCTTATTGGACCGTCCAATTCATTCAAATGGATTTTGATTTGGACGGAGTCCAACCCAAAACTGGTCCATTGACACCCCTACTTTTAACTCATCAAATTTTTGGCCAAACAAGTGATGAATTTTCTAGGGATTGTGCTGTTTGGACGGGAGTTTTCCAACATGTGATCTTGTTTAAAAAAATACGATTTTACTGATGTAACAGTTTGTTTTTGTTTTCAAAAACAAAATTTGACAAATACTGCCTTAGTTATCGCCTTCAATTTGAGTTTAATTAAAGTGTATTAATTTGGAATATCATGGACCATCTCCCTTTCTTCCCTTCCTCATCCCCAGCATCTTGAAGGATGCATGGCACATGAAACTGTCAATATAGCTGCTGGTCAAATGGTATCCTTGCGCCAATTGCATGAATTGGGATCTGCTCTCCACAGAGCGTGCCTCACAACGACCTCACAGCAGGCACATCCCAGCGTGCATTGCAAATATCTCCCATAAACAATGACATATAAGTATGGGAAATGTTTTCAAAGCACGGCAAAATGTGCCTGTAAGGTCAGTGTGAGGAGCAGATCCGGTCTCCAATTAGACAATTGAACTATTGAATCTAGGGTTTTCCACAGGACTGATTTTCTTGAAAAAGTAAATCTAGATGACTCAAGATTCTTTCCACGAGGAAGCTCATGTGGCAGTCCAAACAGGATCCATTTAAGCTTTCAAGAAATGGGGTTCCAAGTAAGGGTGCTCACGAATCAGTTAGTTTACTTTTGAAATCGAGCCAAAGACGATCAATTAACCGATTGATTGGTTTAGTTAATTGTAGGTTTTGTTCATTGGTTTTTTGGTTTTATATTTATATAAAATATATAAAAATATATGTATGCCGGTTGGTTCGGTTAACCGCTGGTTTTCTATATTGGTTAATTGAAGCCGAACCAATACCTTTGGTTTTTTAGAAATACCGAATCAACTGGTTCGATTTCGGTTGAATTTTCAGTTCGATTTGGTTTTGCTTGCTTACCCCTAATTAAGGTTTCATTTGGATAAGCGCCAGCATTTGTTCTTTTAAATCCCATAAGTACAAAGCCTCAATTTTAGACTTTGTGTTTTGGGGTTTAAAGGTGTTTGGCTTTAAATTATTATGTTTTCGAAAGCAATTCTTACAAAAATCATTTTTTTGCTTAATTTTGTTTTCTACAGTATAAATCTTAAAAGCAAAAGCTTATTCAAACAGAGCATAACTGCATAAGTTAAATTATTTCTTTTTCTTTTTTGTCCCTCTCTCTCTCTCTCTCTTTCTTTAAATACATGATAAGTTTCAGTCAATAAAGCACTCCAAGTAGCAAAAGAAAGCCTTTTTTCAAAGGTTTTTGTTTAAAAAATTTTTAAGTTTTGAACAAATGGGGTTTCAAGGTCAAAAGTCAGGTGAACCAGTGGAGAGAATAAGCCAACCGGGTTCAAACATTGGCCATGTGATATTATTATGGTTTTAAATTTAGTAAGTAATTTCACAATTTCAATGATTATGTAGAAAAAAAAAAAGAGAAAACAGGACGAAATGGAAAACATACTTAGCTGTTTTTGGAACAAATAGAAGCTTTATCTTTATCTATTAATTTAAGAAGCAACCAAATTGTTAAAAAAGAAAAATATTTCATTTCAAAGGAGGTGGAAACGTATCAAAAGACAAAATTTAGTACTCTGATTACTATTACAGAAAAACAAAAAAAAAAAATGCATTTCTCCAAGCTCAATTCAGTGATTGATGTAGTGGAAAGCTAGCTTACCGAGCTCAATTCAGCAGGATTAGCTTATACTTTTGTTTATTATTTTTTTTTTTTATAAAACTAGGAGGTGCTACATAAGAATGGGATAACACGAAACCAAAAATCACAAAAGCTTACAAAACAAAACAATGAGAGCAAGAGCCCACAGCCTTAAACAATCCAGTCCAACTCTTCTTGATTAGCCTCTCTACAACACATGCCTATGCATATATTGAACACCACCCTCCAATCTAGCCTTTAGATCTTAGAGCTATTTAAAATTGTGTAATTCCGTGCTCCTTGCTCGTTGACAGTTGAGACGTCGAACTGTGTAGATCATCTAGCTGAGCTGCAAAAGAAGAGATTAAAGTGTCTGGATTCCTTTATCTAAGGTGGGCACTTCGATGTTTAAGTTAGTGATGAGCTGTGAGAATTATAAAACTTGCGAGTAAGAGAGCTATTAGTGTTGAATCTTGTGTACATTTTCCGTGAATGGGGATGCCTTTATATAGGCTAGCTGTCGCAAGGCTCATGAAGCGTGTCTGAGATATCTGGCTTGTCTGCTTCGAAGGAAGTTTCACACCCAAAGATGGACTCCGTGTAAGCAAGTAGTTTCTATCCAGTCGTGTTCAAAGCGGGTGGGATGATAACTGACTCTTCTAATATGGCGTTGTGATCCTGGGGAAGTCAGAGATGATAACCCACTGAACGAGGAGGTCGTGTGGCATGTCAAGCAGGTCATTAGATGATAACTGACTCTCTCTCTCTCTCTCTCTCTCTCTCTCTTGCAGGGAGAGTCACCCTCCTCAATTCCATGATTACCTCTATGCCCCAATGATCTTTCAAGGTCCCTCTAGAAAATGTGAAAGAGATCAATAGACTCCAAAATAATTTCTTATGGGCAAACAGTAATGGAATGAAGCCTATACACCTCATGAGCTAGAAAAAAATATGTTCACCTAAGATATAGGGTGGTCTTGGGCTAAAAAACCTAAGATGGATGAATGGCACAAACCTTGCTAAGCTTGGGTGGAAGTTATCACTGAAAAGAATAACCTATGATTTAAGTTGTGAAAAACAAATGCCTAAGTAAAATAGACTTTTGGAATGCCAAGGATAAAAAAGGGATCTCTTGGGCATGGAGGGGAATACTCAAATCTAGAAATTTACTCAGAAGAGGCCTTGGCTGATCAATTGGAAATGGGAGATCTACTAATTTTTGGAATGACAAATGGGTGGGGGATGACATCCTTAAAAATATTAGGATAGAGGACAATCTTGTTAATGAAGATCTCAAAGTTAGTAACTATATTGATCATGAAAGAATGATTTGGAAGGAAGATCAAATCTGCAAAATGGTCCCAAAGCCGATTTGGAGCAAGATTAAAGCGATCTTTATCCCTTCAAATTCAAAAGAAGATGAAGTCGTTTAGAGACTCGACCCTAAGTGGAATTTCACTATAAGATCAATGTACAAAGAAGGTTGTGTTAGGGATAATATGCAAGTGCAGCAAAGAGGCTTCCTAAACACTATTTGGGGCCTCAATCTCCCCCCCCCCCCAAGATATAACTCTTTATGTTCCTGCCCCTTAATTGTAAACTGCCGTCCAACCTCCTTAGAAGAGGGGTATGAACATAAGTGAGGCATGTAACTTTTGTGGAGATGACGAGAACATTGATCACATTTTCAAAAATTGCATGACTATAAAACAAGTTTGGAGACTAGTGGGCCAAGACATTGTGAACCAAATGGACAATGAAATCTTTATTAATAGTTGGTGGTCTAACATGACCATTAATAACAGCCATGTAACTCAGTTAAGCAGAGAAAAAGCAAGTACTATTCTATGGTTCTTGTGGAAGAATAGAAATGAAAAAATTTTTAATAACAAAAACATCAATCCGGTCAGGATCATTGATAAAGCTCAATCTTTCTACAACCAACTAGAAATTTGTAAACAACTCAGCTACGGATAAAATCAATAAAAAAGTTAGGAACTCAGTTTATTGGAGGAACCCAAAACGGGGGGTTATCAAAATCAATTTTGATTCTTCCCAAAATAGTAAGGGGTGTTGTGTTTTTTAAAGCTTGTCATATTGGGGAGGCATCGCTAAATCTTGTTGAGGCGTGGGCTGCTTGGGAAGCCCTCAATATGGCTTTTAACTTCAAAGATCAATCCATTTACATTGAGGGTGACTTGTTCATCGTCATTTCCTGCCTCATGAAGACGTTTAACCCGCCTTGGAGACTTCAGACTATCAACGATGAATGCTTCAAAGTGGTGGAGTTGCAGGATTGTAGTGCGATTTTCTCTCATGCCTTTCATGAAGCTAACCAGGCATCTGATTGGTTGGCGAAACAAGCTCTCGACTCAGATTCTCCTATTAGCAATTTTGTCCTAGTGCTTCTTAGGCCTCTTGAGTTCATTTGTTGGTGCAATTTTTGGGGAAGAGCTACCCCCAGGCTTATGTAGCTCACCTTTACTCTACCAAAAAAAAAAGAGGATTTTATTCAATACGTATGGTATCTTCCAATATCTTCCACTCATAGCACCGATTTGTGAACACTCGAAAGACATCAAGAAAGGGGCAAATTTTGAAGCCAGAACCAAATAAGTGTTAATCTGCAAGTTCAAACTGATAGGGTGATATGGTTTACATTAGATATTGTTTCATTCTTAGCAATCGATTGTTTTATCTTTCTATTTGAACATTTTCCCAAGTGATAAATGCTTGTGCGAATGACTATGTCCTCTTTCCCATGTCTCTCTATTTTATAATGCTCTATAATCTGGCCCTGTTCTTTTAGTAATATTATTATTCATCTCTCTACCAAAACAAGAACCCAACTCAATGTCTCTACAATATCAATTATATCTTTTCATCTTTATATTTATCATACTTTTTTCTTATTATGATTGAATGGTCAACATATTGCTTTGTTTATCCTCACCTCCCATCTTTCAAATTGGGGCAGATTTTACATTCTTTACATGTTAATAATAATAATAATAATAATAGCAATAAAATGGTGCCAAATGATACCAGGAGTAGTATGTTTTTTCATTATATGATATTAGATATGTCCAGTTTGCTCTATAGTCAAAGGGATTTTGAGGTATTGAAACCATCCCTTTCTTTTTCTTGTTTATTGGTGTGGGGAAACTTTGTTTGGTGGCAAAACAATAGGGCTTGTGTGGAACATGTTTTGCTCTTTGTTTCAATGGTTCCATTGGCTTATGTGGGCTATTTTGAAAAATATGCGGTTGTTGGTAATTAAGACCATGTTCCGTGACTACCATCGAAGATTAACTAAGGGTGTTTGATTTGCTAGATTATGTTTTGTTAAATTTATATTCTGTTCAGAATCATCATGATAAGTTGGTTGCTATGACTTGGCTAGCAAGTAAGTATGGGCCATCTACTGTAAGTACTGCTATTTCCTTGTTGCTAGTTTACCATAATCCATATTTCCTGTTTGCTATTGTCAAATTTTGACACTTTGGGAATTTTGTCTGTTATAAAAAAGTAATGACACAAAATGCCTAGATTTTTTAATAGGCTTAGACAGTCTTGGAATGAAATTGATTCCATACCCACTTTACAAGTTGCATTACCTCGAGATGGAAATTTCAGAAAGCACCTCGACATGACTTAAACATGATAGCGTTATGCCTAAAATTACAGGGTAGCCCTTTTAGATAAATTTTGTCTTCCCTGCCCTCGTAACCAAACTTTAGTTGTATAGTGTTTGTGTGAATGAGAAAAGCAAGCATCCAAGGGATGTCGGCGAAGGGGTTCAAAGCATGGATGTTTTGAAATTTAGGACAATGAGGTACGTCCAAAAAACTATCACTTCATAGGAAAATACTAACTGGCAGAACCATGCTTCGCAGTGGCTAATGACAGGATAATGATCTCCTGAAGATGGTTTATATTCAAAACAAGTACTTGTAACTAGTTTTGCAGAAACTAAATGCTTTAAATTCAAATAAGACGAGAGATATAATTGATGTTTAAATTCAAATAAAACGAGAGATATAATTGATGTTTAAACTCAAATAAGACTTGAGATATAATAGACGATTATCCTATAACAATTGAACAAAGGAATCCTATATTCCCTTCAATTACAAACAAAAAATGTTTGTATAATTGAACACGTTTTTTTTGCTGTTTCTGAGATGAAATACCAAGTCTATTTAGTTTGCAATCGCAATTAAAATCAAAATCCTCCGAAAAACAGCAGAAATGGTTCAGACAGGAATAAGAATAAGAACTTAAAAACAGCAGAAATGGGATTTGATTCTCAAGGGAAAGGCAGGGAATGGCCATTAAGGGGGTGAATGTTTTTTCAGTTGGAATCAGAATAGCCAATTATGAATCTGATTTCAGACCCCTATTCCTAAAAATTAAACAGGGCACAAGATTCCGGGTTGGAATGATTTTCTTTCTATTTCAATTTTCAATTTCTTTTCTTGACTATTAAATAATCAATCAGGCATCAGCCAATCAGGTATCGCTCCCATGATTACAAAAATTGAAAACAAGTGATCTCAGAGCTACCCATCAATGCAATTGTAAAATGATGAACATATGATCATTCTATTATCCAATTGCTCCAGTTAATTGAGTTTCTTGAACAAAAATGCCAAAAGAAACAGATCTTAAACTGTGGAAAAGCAGAAATCTTTTATATGGCTATATCAGCTTGTGAAGAGAGAAAAATGAGAATAAAATACAGTGGGAGAGTGAGAAAGGAGA
Organism: Nelumbo nucifera; assembly: GCF_000365185.1. The sequence goes on from NW_010729082.1 coordinate 5,455,980, forward strand.
GGGCCGTCGATTTACTTGTCCGAGTTGTCTGTGTTAAGTCCATTATTTAATCCTGCACTATGTGCCTGACAGATGAGATATGAAGCACCCTTGTCGCTTCGAATACAAATGATTCTCCTCATCAACTCGTCTCTCTCTCTTTTTCTCACTTTCTCTAAACCACTCACTTTCATTGACACCGAAATACCTGCACACTTTCTCACTCCACTTTCTCACGCACGCATACATATCTGAAAAACGATGCAACAAGAATGGCATCATATGGCAAAGACATGGGTTCAATTCTACTACACACGGGACAAAACTCTGCATTGGGAATATCTCCATTTTCATTCTTATGCAGACGACGTTTGCCTGGTAGATGTGGAAAGATGTCGTGGGTAGCATATCTGAAGTAACGGAAACTACAAAATGAAACAACGACAATATGCCAACAAATCTCATATCAACCATGAGACGAAATGGATTTTAGACTCTTGTCAGAAATTATTAGTCAATCTCTGTTCAGAAAATGAATTCTCTTCTCATGGATTTTAGGGAAAAAATCTCTGAAGTCTGACATGCGAAGAATTTTCATATTTCATCACCACAGAGGAAAACAATAAGAACATCTAAACAAAAAGAGAAGCTTAACATAACCACATTGAAGAAACTTTCCATTGCCAATCTCTGATCTGAAACTAAATTTTCTTCGAATGGATTTTTTGACAAAAAAATCTCTAAAGTCTGACATGCCAGCCAAGTGTTTCATGTTTCATCACAGCAGAGGAAAATAATAAAAAGTTGAACATAACTAATCAAAAAAGGGACATTAAACATCACACAAGCAGCTCTCATTATAATTAATTCTCAGCCAATTGTAATACTCAGAATAGCGTATACTGCCAAATTAAGGCTAGCAATCATTGAGCCACAAATTTGTTCTCTTAAGCCCTCAATACTAAAAACGCAAGAAATTTTTCAGAAATAGGACAAGTTCTTCTTAGATCAGCAGGAGATCAGAAGTTGGAAAGGTTTCTCAGTCACAGTTGATTCAGAAACACGGACCAATAAGACTTCATCATTTCCTCCCGCAAATTTATTTGTTTAAAAATCAAATCAAAAGATAAATAAAATCTCCTATTGTCAAAAATTTTCTTATCAGATCAACCGTAACAAAATAAAGGAAAGATAAACGTAGCACCTTCGAAGAAACCTTTCATTAATAATATATAACATAGAACCAGGCTAACATAATATTTAGTTCTCGGCCAATTGAGTTAGTCAGAATAAAATAGAATGTATCGCCAAATTCAGTTTTGCAAGCCTCACAGCTACATTTATGTTCTCTTAAATCTTCAATACTAAAAAGGGAAATTTTCAGATATAAGAAACCTATTTCTTATAGATCTGGCAGGAGATCAGAAGTAGGAATGGTTTCTCAGTCACAGTAAATTCAGAAACACGGACCAATAAGAACTCATCATCTCCCCCCACAAATCTATTAGTTTAGAAATCAAATCATAGAATAAATAGGTAAAAGTAAATCAAACACAAAGATCATCAGAGATTTAAATACAATGAATCATGAGACGTCATATTGTTGCAGTTTTCTCATCAGTTGATCCTTGTAGCAAAATAAAAGGAAGATTACCATGGCAACTTTGAAGAAACCATCCATTAATAATATCACATAAAAGCAACTCTAATAATAGTTAGTTCTAAGTCGATTGAAATACTCAGAATAGTGTAGAGCCACATTTATGTTCTCTTAGATCTGCTGGAGATCAGAAGTTGGAATGGTTTCTCGGTCACGGTTTATTCAGAAACACGGACCAATAACATTTCTTCATCTCCGCCCGCATACTGATTCGTTTAAAATGAAATATAACAGTGAATCAAACAGAGATCATCAGAGACTTAAATACAACAAATCATGAGATGTCATTTTGTTTAAGTTTTCTCATCAGAAGATCCGTGTAGCAAAATAAAAACACATTAAGAGAAAAATAAAAACGATTATTTATAGACAAGTAACATGTGAACAATTTTAGCGTGCAAGAAACATAATAGCAACCAAGGTTCACAATTCAGTGATAGAAAGCACAAGATCATCAGAGACCTTGTGCTAAGAGGAAAGAGGGCACAAGGCTCCCAACACGAAGTGAGGAAGGAATACAAGGTATAAGATTAGGGAGAAGATCCAATGCCTTGTAGTAAGGGGATCTGTTGTGGTTATTCACTCCACAAAGAGTAAATCTATCAAGATCATCAGAGACTAAATACAATGAATCATTAGATGTCATATTGTTGCAGTTTTCTGTTTTCTCATCAGATGATCCTTGTAGCAAAATTAACAGAACATAAGGGAAAAATAATGGGACAAAAAAATGAGAAACAAGTACCAGGTAAACAATTTTAGATGAGAGAGAGATGATGGCCACCGTGGTTCACGAAATGGTAAAAGAGAATAATAATTTATTGATCAACAATGCAGAAACCTTAAAGAGCAGCACGAATTAGGGACTACCATTTGAAAAACAATTAACTTGACAGTTACCTGCTCACTATCAAAGTGCTATGAGTTGGGCAATACTTTGAGCACAACACAGAAGTAAACTTACTGCCCACAATAGCAAAGAACAATCTAAAAAAAATTATATTGATTAGAAAGATGGAGTCAGGACAGAATATAGTTGGAATGCTTTAAAACAAATATAGCACTGAAGTGAAGAACGATCAGCTAGAGCTAATACTGGTTTTGCCATCATACCGGCAATCAAACCAATAGGGAAACAATCTCATCGTCATCTCATTCTCCCCAACCCCACTCCAATAAAAGAAAATGTCAAAAATCAACTAAAAAGTTTAAACAACTCTAGCAGTGACAAATAGCCTGATGAGTTAATTATTCAAAAAGGCATCAGATCTCGACGATGGTAACATCACTGGAATAATTCAGACGCAAATTACCCATTAGAAAGAGATTCCTCACTTGCCAAACTCTTCTAAATGAACTTGGGTAAATAAAAGTAGTTTGATCAAAACTAGTAACAAAAGAGACTGAAATAAAAGGAAAAAAGCAAAATAATTATAACTTTTTGTTAAGCTCTTCACAAAAGGCAATTAACAAAAAATCAATAAAAACTAAGAAAGAGATCTCTTGTCAAGATAAAGATATCTCATATATAAGATACAGAAAAAGAGAAACTTAAGGAAATATTTTCATAGACAGAGACGGAAATCATAAAACATATGTGGCTGCGAAAATGGACACAGAAAAATATATCAAATCATGGAAAAAAAACCCCACATTAACCGAAAAGATTGAATGATAGGAAGGGAATGATCAGCTAGAGCTAATACTGGTGTTGCCATCATATCGGCAATCAAACCAATAGGGAAACAATCTCATCATCAATTCATTCCCTCAAACTACAATACAATAATTTACCAGAAACCAACAAAGGAGGTTGTTTCAGCAAACCCTGTAAAATAAAATCTTCGAACTATTAAAAGCGCCATTAGATCTCAAAAGTGGTAACGACGTCATTTAAAACATTCAGATGCAAATTATACGTTATAATCAGATTCCACATCCCCAATGTTGGGCAAACCATTATTAACTCGAAGAAAAAATATTCATGGTTTTCTTCCCATCAAGAGAGGAACATAAATCATTATTAAAAATTATTAACTCCTGGACTTTCTACTGGATAAAACATAAATCATTTCAGAGAGGAACATAATTGGAAAAACAAAATAAATATAAAACTGTGTTATGATTCTTTACATTAAATTTGTGAATCAAAATACAGAGATGTGAACTCTTCTCTTCAAAAACGAGGATGAGTAAAAGAACCATTTCCAAATCAAAACCAATGAGATGAAGATCGTAGAACAAGTATGGCCATGAATAACAGAGAGAAAAGCTAACCCACTGGAAATACACCCAATTAAATGAAAATATTGAAAGATGGAAGTGATGAATGATCAGCCAGAGCATGCCAGTATTGCCATCATATTGGCAATCAAACCAATAGGGAAGCGATAACATCATCATCTCATTCGCTAGGATTCCATCCAAAAAGCTAATTTAACCAAACCAAAGTAATGACAAGAAAACTTTCAAAGATGGTAGAACCAAAGAAAACTTTTAGACGCCAATTAAACATTAAGAAGAGATTCTTCAATTGCCCAAATCTTGATTCTCTCTAAAATAGAAGTTAAAGTGAGAAGCCATCAAACACATAAAGAAACAATCACATTTTTTTTAAAATATAAAGAAACAAACACATCATTCATTCACCCCAACTCCTATACAAAAAAATTAGAAAGAAATCAACGAACATAAAAAAATGATAGTAATCTAAAAAGGAAAAGTAAAATTGAAATAAAGAGGCATCAGATCTCCAAGGTGATAGCATCAATGAATATACTCAGGTGCAAATTACCCATTAAATGGGATTCCTCGTATGCCCAACACTTCATTATATCTATAACAGAAATCATATAGAGATAGACAAGAGAAAAATGGAGGATAGTTCAGTACACGTGGATTCAAGGAATCAATCAGCCTTCAGATCACCATGGCGGTGGCATCAATGAAAACATTCAGACACAAATATCCCATCAAGAAGAGACTCCACATTTGTCAAATTCTCCATTTTATGCGAAACAGAGATTTCATCAATAGGAAGAATAAGCTAAATCAAGGAAAAATCCCCTATGAATAAAAAGATTGAAAGATAAAAATGAAGAATGATGAGCTAGAGCTAATACTGGCTTTGCCATCATATAGGCAATCAAACCAATAGGGAAAAAATCAAAACATCATTTCATTCTTTGTGTATTACTATCACTGATATAAGAATTTGTCAAAAATCCAAAATACGTCCTTTTAAATAAATACCAGCAATAACAAATATTAAAAGTAAAGAGTCGAGAAACATTAAAAATTTCATTGAAATAACGATGCATCAGATCTCCAAGGTGATAGCATCAACGAATATATTCAGACGCAAATTACCCATAAAAATGAGATTCCTCATTTGCCGAACCGCTGATTCTATCAAAATCAGAAACTAAGAAGACAATAGGGAAGAATAGTTGAAAGAAAAATGAAGAATGTAAATTCTCGATTGATGTAAAGATTGTATATACCTACAATTTAGCGGCTCATACATCTTCCCATAAGACAACTTTTTTTTTTGATAATGCATGTTACTGTTAGTTTTCACACCTCTCTGACTGGACCTTTATCTTTTGTAATCTTTTAGATTTACTACCTATAAAAAATATGTGCTTATCCAGACCAATATAAAAAAAAATTACTATTCTCTTCAAAAAAATTTACAGACACAACAAACGTAACATGAAACCTCTTGATGAATTCAATATAGTGAATATAGAAGATATGAGAAAGAAAAAACATAGAAGAAAATCCGAGGACAAGTGTTCTGTATATGCCGGAAATATGAGCTAAACCATTAAAAAACATCTTTGAACGAATAGAATGATCATCTAGAGCTAAAACTAGTATTGCCATCATGGTGGCCATAAAACCAATAGGGAAACAATGACATAATCATCTCATTCCCCCCAACTTGGATGCAACAATTTACCAGAAAAAAAGACAAAAAACTTATTTTACAAAACCATAGCAATGACAAATATAAAATGTTTACAGTCTAGTGAAATTAAACATTATTGAAATAAAAAAGCATCAGATCTCCAAGGTGATAGCATCAATGAAAATATTCAGATGCAAATTACCCATTAAAATGAGATTCCTCATTTGCCCAATATTTGTATCAATCTAAAACAGAAATTATTCCCAGAGAGAAGGTAGATGATAGGAAATCAAAGAACTGGATTCAAAAAACCAATCATGCTTTAGATCTCCAAGGTGGTGCCATCAATGAAAACATTCGACGGAAATTACACATCAAGATGAGATTTCTCTGTCGCCAATTTCTTTGTTCTAACCAAAGCAGAGATTACATTGAGGTGAAGAGGAAGATGCCTCATCTCCCACAACTCATCATTCTACCTAGTGCAGTTATTAAATGAAGAAGCGAGGAAAACCAATATTTGAAAAAAGGTTCCATGGACACCACTAATCTAACAATCGCAATTTATAGACGGCAAGTTAGTGAGAGGCTCTGCTTAGCAGCCTCCAATAGTACCGATCTATTTGGGATTCAAAATAGGCTCTGTCTAGCAGACCTGTCCCAATAAGGAATAATAGAATGATATTTGAGTAAATACAACATGGAAAATTTAATAGAAAGAAGGAACAAAAATTCAACATCAAAAACAGAAAGTCAAATCAAATAAACCAGTCCCCGGACGAATGAAATAAATGATATTTGAGTAAGAGGAACAATGTATATGAGATTAGAACAAGATGAAAACAAAGAACAATAGAATGGAAGAGAGGGGAGCGTTCTCTGTACAGACAGAAGAAACAAGAGATGGAAAAGTAGGTGCCCCAAACATCAACTGATCTCTCTTCCAATTCAGAAATGCTACCAAGTGAGAATTAAAAGGGAAATTAATAATGGTAAACACAAACACGGATTTGATTTGAATGGGGATTAGGTAGGTTCTGGGTTAGAGCTTGCGTACGCCTTTCTTTGTAACTTGGAAAGTACAAAGGGAAAAAAAAAGAGATAAGAAGAGAGGAAGCAGAGAACCTTTCAGGAGCACACATACAACATGGGCATCTGAGGAGGAGCACAGAACAATGTTGCCATTGGCCGGCGGCGAACAATGCCACCGTCTCCTCTAAGATGACGAAGTGTTGTTAGGGTTGTAACGTATATATACTAGTTGAGATTTTACAACCCTAGTTTAACTTGTACTAGCGCCAGCGGGGACCCGCCTTGCCCAGTTGTATTTCTGTTAAACCCGGCCCGGACCAACCCGCATCAAGCTAGCACGAAATGCGGGTCGGGCCCAGGCCAAGCATGTGAGCATGTCTTGTGCCTGACCCGATCAGAATTTTTTTTGGAAAAATTCTCGATTATTATCCTATATTTTGGGCCTAACGCCACTTTGATCTCTGAATTTTAAAATACAGTAATTCGGTATCCGAATTTTCAAAAGGTGAAATTCAATACATGTCATTAATTAGATGTTAAGATAAAAATAAGTCTCAAATCCTTGCCAATTCCACTCAAGAATCGTCAATATTTGAATGGTTGATAAAAAATATTAGATGATATTCGAAGGTTATTTGTGTTTTTTCAAATGTCACTTAACGGCTGATTAACAGTTAGTTAATGATAAATACTAGATTATAACATTTTGAAAATTCAAGTAATGAATTATCACATTTTAAAGTTTAAAGACCAAAATGACACTAGACCCAAAATACAGAGTACTAATTGAGAATTTTCCCTTTTTCTACGACAAAAAAACAATTCATTCCCATGACAATATGAGATTTAAAGAGATCTTGGCACTAAACCACTTGATAGTCCACCAACGCTGGCACATCACCCTCCACAATGACACAATGAAACTAAGGCTCTAGGGTGCTCATAAAAGAAACCAAGCTGAATCCCGTTTGGTGTTTTAGAAAACTAAAAGATAATTTCCTATTTCGGTATTTCCCTCTCCCATTTATCTTTTCCTCTTCTTTTTAAAAGAAACCCTAGCTCGATTCTTCAAGTTCATTGTTTATTTTGCCTTTCAACCTCTTATTTTTTCAGTCGTTTCTCCCCTAATCTCTCCTATGTCCCATCTCTCTATTAAGAATTGTAAAAAGCTCAAAATGAAGACAGATGTTAAAAAATCAGTTGACATATTGACTTCTAAAGAGCAAAAATAAATAAATTAAATTTGTTTGAAGGATCTTCGACTTTTACCCCGTGAAACAAGAGAAAGATAGGGAAATAACGGAAAAGATGGGGAAACCAATACAAGATTTGTAAAAATCTTCCTATCTTTCTCTTTCTTCTCTTACATTTTCCTTCAAACCAAACATAACCTTAGATTTAATGGTAAACAAAAGTAAATCCGTCGAACTACAAGACACCCACAAAAAAGATGGTCAATTGATTCTTGTTATGAGGGCATAAATTGCATTCAACCTCTATTGTAGTTGCAGGTGTTCAAATTTTTTATTATCAAACCAAAAATCGAATGGAACCAAATTGAATAACCAAAATTAATGCAAGTCAATTTGGTTTGAGAAAAAAATTCAACAAACCAAATCGAAAATTGAATTTACCAAAATGAATATATATTAAGTATAACCATTAATATCAACATGCCTATTAGGTTCTATTTCCAAACCCAAATGAGCTCCCCTAATTCTAGAGCTTCGTCAAATTAATTCCTTCTTAATTACCCAAAGAGCATTAGCGATACACTTCCGCATAAAGAGGTGTATCCTTGGTTGCAAGTTAAACTCTGCAATTCGGGCCCTGTGGGACCAGTTAAACTCTCATGCCCCCATTTTTTATTTTTTTATGGTTGCATTTGAAAATGATGCAAATGAAGTGTGCTGGTTTAGGGTTAATTTGATCTCTGGTAACAATATTATATTTATACATTGACAAATAACAAAAAATATATATTTCCGGTGCATATTTACATGATAATAAGATATAAAAGTACATCAATAGAAAAAAAAATACATTTATTTAATAAAAATATAAATTTATCGATAAAACTAACCCAAATTTATAATTTTTTATGAATCATTTTACACTATTCTGGTGATCAGAAAACGCGTTTCTTTCTTCAGAAGTAGAGATAGAAGATATTACCATATCCTTTGTTAAATATTTATTTTCATCAGAAGCAATTGATTATTAACAGCAATTTATTTCTTCTTGACTCCCCCCTGTCGACAGAAAGAAATTAAGGAAGATGCTTTCCAAATTGGGCCCACTAACATGATGATCTCGGATAACATTATGAGCGCGCTCATGAGGCGCTCCACTTCCTCAAAAGTCAAAACAAAACAAAGCAAAACGTAAAAATTTATGGGTAAATTTTTTTAACTATCTTTATGGTTTGTTAATTGACTAGTTATATTTTATTGTTTCAAAATTGAATGAGGCTACCTTTACTGTTTCTCATAATTAATTTACTCTATTCTTACCGTTAGCTTCCATCAAAACTCATCCAAAATGTCTAAACTACCCCTTTTATGGTCTAAAATATTCAGTTTTGCAATGGCGTCCAGAGTCCTATGGCTTAAAAAATGCAGAGCTCAAACACGACCATACAACAAGACCGTGAAGATAGTCTTAAGACTGGCGGAATCCCTCAAGTCTTTTTCCTATCTCAAGCCCCTAACAATCGAACATAAGTGGCCTCCTCTGTCGACTGGTCAACAATGAAATCAATAGCTGTTGTTGCAACTTGGATGGTCAGTTTCAATTGGAAAGGGGAGACGGAACATAGGAGAATAGAGAGAGGAACAGGAAAGAAAAGGGGAGAATGGTTAGGTGATTCTGTCGCTGGGTGGAGTTACAGGGCAGTGCCACCGTCGTCGCCTAGAGGAAGAAGAGAGGGAGAGAGAGAGAGATCAGAGTTCATAGGGGGTTGCCACTGCTGTCGCCCAAAGGAAGAAGAGAGAGAGAAAGAGAGATCGGAGTTCAAAGGGGGTTGTCACTGCCGTCACCAAGAGGAAAAAGAGAGATCGGAATTCATAGGGGTTGCCATTGTCGTCGCTCAAAGGAAGAAGAGAGAGAGAAAGATAGATCGGAGTTCGGAGGGGGTTGTCACTGTCGTCGCCCCTATTCAATTCGCTCATACCACTTAGGTTGCTGTCGTTGACGCCCCCTATTTGGTTCACTTGTTCTCTGCTTCTTCAACAGAGCACCCCCACTATTGAAGAATAAAGAGGATGAAACTGGAAAGTTCATTATGAGGAGCTCCAATGGAGAGCACTTCAAGGTCGATGAGGCTGTCGCCCTTCAATTTGAGATGATCAAGCAAATGGCCAAAGATGGTTGGTCGAAGAAGAAACCCCATTGAAAGAGAAGGATTAATAGATACTCCTGTGAATAAAAAAATTTGAAAGATATCAGTACAGTAGAGATTGGCTTTAATTCTTTTTTTCTTTGTTTCTTTTTCTTGGTTCTTGACTGTGAAAAGATTGAAAAATGCTTTAATTTTTTTTCTTTTATACAGTACGGATGCGGTGCAATTGCTCCCCGGTAGTTTGGTGTTGATGGAGAATGTGGGAGGAAGATAAAAGGGAAGAGAAAAATAGAGGTCAGAGGAGGGTGTGCTAGGCCAAGAGGACGGGGACAAGGGTAGCATTGGGTTTAAAAAAAATAAGCGTCATGTGGTATCATGTGTTTATGGGTTTTGACAAAATATTAACGAATGTTAACGGTAAGGGTAGAGTTAGTCAATTGTCAGAAACAATAGGGGTAGTGTTAGTCATTTTTCAAACGGTAAGGGTACATTTAATCAATTAGCTAAACCATGAGTAGGGGTGGCAATTTTCCCCATCCCCAACAGGTACCTAGGCTCCCCGACCCGATGGTTGGGGATGGGGGGTACCTTGGCGGGGTCGGGCTCGGGGATGGGGCTACCTCTGAAGCCCCGATCGGGGACGGGGAATGCAATCTCCACCCCGACCTGTCCCTGATTAATATTATATATATTATATTATATTATATATATAATATTATATAAGTATAATAATTATAATTCATTTTTTAAAAGATTAAAACTTAAAAAATAGTAAAATACTAAAACCCTCGATAGTAAAACACAAAACACTTCGACAGAGAGAAGAGAGAACTCTGTCTCTGAACCTTCACCGACGACTCTAGTGACCGACTGTCGTCTCATCACTGTTGCCACTTGCCTGTCGGACATCGGACAAAGGATATACTCGAGTGACAGAGAAGAGCTACTCAAAGAAGAGTCGTTGTCACCACTTTACCGTCGCCGATCGCTGTCGGACTCTCTCTCTCATTGACGACCCCAACTCTCGCAATGTTTCTCTCTCTCTCTCCCTCTTAGTCTCAATCTCTCTGTCTCAGACTCCCAATGTGCATATATATCGTCGGGGATTTAGGTCTCCGACGAGGAATTCATCCCCGTTGGGGACAAGGATGGAGGGGGGACTTCTTTCCCCGTCAGGGTCAGGGACAGGGATGGGGTGAATTTGGGGGTCGGGGTCAGGAATGGAGAATGTAATCCCCGCCCCGTTGCTATTTCTAACCATAAGGATAGTTTAAGAAATATATCCAAAATTTATTTATGCTATTAAAATTGGATATGCAAAAAGCTTACGACCGCCTAATGTATTTTTCTTTTGGTAATTCTATCCAAATTGAGCCTTAGAGTCACCGTGGAGTCCTGACCCTTTAAATAAATATAATTATTCTTTTTCGATGTAACCCCACCAAAAATCCTTTGTAATGAAAGAAATGGCTAAGAAATAATTATGAATGGTTTCTAGTAGACTTTTAATTATCACACGAACAAAAGTTTGTATTTCCAACTCTGCAGCTTGTTATTGAATTTCTATACAATGATCTCCAATTAGCATGTGAGTATCAGGAATATATGATCTATTCCATCTTCTATGAACATTTGAACCGAAAAGAATGGCACATTCAAGTGGACTGATTAACTTCCCTGACCAAGAACTAAATAAATCCGAGCATCGCTTCACCGCTGGAAGTTCACTAACATTAACATTAGCATTAGCACATTAACATTCACTAATAATAATAATAATAATTCTATTGATAAAAAAAAGACATGTTTTATTAGAATTCGTGTTTGCATCCATTACAGCTAAAAATTTATTTGGTAAGAAGATAAATTTGTTAATGCAAAACTAAACTAACTCTGCAATTTATATGAACCATTTTACACTACATAATTGCATTTACACTTATTTGCATCGTTTCAAAATGCAGCCTAGGTGCATACATGCTTGTAAAAACATTACATTTCTTTAATTCAAATGAGTAATATCATGCCTTACACATTTCATAGATATACATAGTGTTGAGTTCTTTACTCGATGCTATACCTAAGTTTCCCTAGTATTGACGTGGCCTATTTTGGCTCACAAACCTAGGGTATGTATGCTAGGGATTGAAACTTAACTAAGTTAAGTAGGAGTATAATACTAATTCTGCTTAGTTTTCCCTACTTGTAAGGTATCCTATTTTATTCACAGTTCTAAGATTGTGAATTCATCAATGAAACATGACTATATATTAATGGAGGCAAGAATTTTCCTATACCAAGATTATTATCACTAGCTAGGTTTTTATTTAAGGCACAAATACCTCCTATGGGGTTAGAAAAGGCTACCTAGCTTCCGAGCCTCCTAGATGAACATTTTGGAATCAATAACCATTATGTTTTAGAGACTAAGGCTGAGGTTTAACCTTTTGTCAAATGGGACTAGATTTGGGTGCTTAAAGTTTGAGCTCAACAATTTTCATTTCAGTCCAAATGTCCCAAAAGGTGGTTAGATTTGCATGAAGACATATTGATAACTCATTCATGCGTTTTTTCATGATAGCTCCTTTGTAGGTTTTAACAATACAAGTCAGTCATTGCTTTATCATGGATAGCTTAGGAAGGATAGAACTTCTCATGCAACCATTTCAAGTAGGAATAGTAACTCTTGTATGGTTTTTGAAGTTTCAAACTTCTTTGTGATACACACCAACCTTTTGATCCAAGTTGAACTCTCTATTTCAAGTGGGAACAACTCCTATAAGGTATTGTCCTACTAGAGTCTACCCTAGTTTTATAACTTCTAGTATTTTCACATATCAATGAGCCATATATGGTTGAAGTTTTCATTACAAGGGACTAACTTTGTTGTTCATAGCCACAGTTGTCAAGGCGACAAGGCACCTTTGGAGTCTCGCCTCGTTAATTGTCAATCAATTTTCTATAGCATTTTATAACAAACTTTTACATTCTTAATTTTTTGAAATTATAATTATAAAATAGACATTTTTAAATTAAAATATTCATTTTGTGTGTTTATATACTAATTTCTTTTTGTTATTTTCTTATTTGTTAGGGTTTAATCAACACAAATATTGTTAAATATTGTTAAATATTGTATTGAACCCTCAAAGACTTCAAAACCTAAACCAATAAGTAAGAAATAACATAAAATGTTGTCCAATCAACACGTTTTCTTCTTTTTATTTACTAATTTTGTGTTTTTATATACTATTTTTTTCTTCTTCTTCCACCTTTTTCTTTTATTCTTTTCCTATAACAGAAATAAGGGTTCAACCCCTATATTTTTCAGATTTTCTTTCCTGTCTTCTTTTTCTTCTCATGAATATGTTGGAACATGTTGATTTTCTATATTTTAGCATAAAGTTTATACTCTTCTTATGAAAATTATAGATATTTATCAAGGAAATATGATTATGGAACCTAGGGAACTACCCTAGGATACATGTTTTTACTTAAAAAAAATCTATCACCTAGGCGACTAGGAGCCCCTCCTATCACCTAGTCTCGCCTTGACACCTTGAAAACTATGCTCATAGCATGAGCTTAACAATTTCATTTTTTTTGGTTTATGCATTTGTCACGAGTATAAAGCAAATGATCAATTTGCAAGAACATTCTTAGCCATAAGTTTATAATGATTTAGTTGAATGTTTATTCAAATATCAATATTAATAGAGTTCATGTGAAACAAACATTTATAAATTCGTGTGATCCTAGACATTGATGGGGATATGTTCTCATTCTTACAAGGGAAGCTCTAAGATTTTTGGGAACTTTCCTACTTTGACATTTCAAAGACCAAGAAGCAAGTGGATCTTTAGATCTTGGCTCTTGCTTCACTCAATGACTTTAAACAATACAAGCATTTCCAATGTTTGAAATCAATACACTATCTAGATTTTATACAAAAGAGATCAAATATAGCAATAACAATGTAATCTAATTACCAAAGCATAAACTTTAGGGTAAATTGTTGAAACCTCCTCCGAAGTTTCTAACTGTTGCTAAAACTTCTCTTGGAGTTTGGTAATTGCAATCACCTCTCTTGATCTTTTTGACATAGTTGCAAGTAGACCCCTTTTGTTAGAATCCTCTAATAAGAGGCACAAAAATATCCAAAATACACCAACTTGGGCCCATGTAGGGCCAGGTTTGGGCTTGCAATCTAGGGCCGGTGTATGGGCTGGGCCCGGGCCTAACTTAAAGCCCTTTTCATTGCCACTATGCCCGACTAGGGCCCTGCTTGGCCCAACCCATGACCACCCCTACTCTAGAGGGTTCAACCTTTGTTTGAGTTTCTCACGAACTATTTTGAGATGTAATTAGGCCTCTTAGGATTTTCACTAACCATTATTGACAAGAGCCCTGGATGTCCTCACAAGACCTGCTGGCATGGTGCTCACAACCAATTGTAGCTATGCATTGAAAATATCTCAACGTGAATAAAAACATATAATTAAGGAGACATTCTTAATACACATTGAAGTGGTTGTGAGTAGACCAGCTCATGGGCTGGGTTGGGCCGGGCTTTGGCTCTTTATCAATAAATGTCTTATTTCAATGTACTTTTATAAACTAATATTATATTAATTTAGTAATAATTGAATAAACTAATAAACTAATTTATTTTTCATAATAATAAATTAATATTTATTAATAATTTAAGAAATAAATATATATTATATATAATATAAATGCTTTTTTATTATATGTAATAGTATTGGATCAGGCTCGGAATTGGGCCGAACTTATTTGATAAGGCTCGAATCGGCCCAAAAAATGATCAGACTTGGTATTTAAAGCCCGAACCCAAACCCACAAGCATGAAATTTTGTCCAAATCCAAAAAATAACGGGCCAAGCCAGGTCTACTTAGAAGCCGCTCTATACCAATCGTTTTCTTTTTTTATCAAAGAAAAATAGGGCATATCATTATATCATATTGAAAAACTTACATGGTTCGGGGCCGAGTTGCTATAAGATACTTTTAATTGGCCCTTACAAGATATATAAGCAAATAAGCAAAAATATGAGTTGCTTGATTGTAACATCTAGGTATATGGTTTGTGTTGGCAAATTCAACTAACTCTGTACTGTCTGTATAGACCAAAAGATGCAATTGTAGCAAAGTCAGAAGGCCTCCTATTTCAGCATCGTAGCTACTGATGGCCCAACAGGGTCTGCCTTCTGCATAAATGAATTGTTCATTGGCAATGTTAGAAGATGCACCCGCGTCCTGCGTGACCTGTAACTGGGTCAAAAGAACTTAGAAGCCGCTCTACTAATGGAATAAATTTTATGGAGAAGATGCAGAATTCTGAATTCCAGCCCCCCCTACTATTAGCCCTCTCTCCCCTATAAACCATATCTTGTCTGTGAATTTCGAATCACGATCAGGATACATTCTCTAGAGGCTATAAAATTTGGTCATTCTCCCTAAATTTTATGATTTTTACTTTCCAGGAATTCGGATATAACGATAACAATACATCGGTGGTCACTTTCATCCAGCTGCTCCTCATTGAGAACATCTTTTATACTATATTTCGTAAATATTCCTTATTTGCGGCTAAGATAAATGTAGCCAGCATGTATTGTACTCAGCTTTTAGGTTATAAGCCTTTCAAAGCGCATACACACAAAAAAAACAGAAAAAAGGAAAAAAAAGAAAATTATTTATTTTTTGGTCTCTTCAGCAGTTATCAAACTGTCCATAAAGCATAGGTGGGTCCTACCCGCTCTTAATTTGGTGGGGCACGATCCAGTTCCACTGCCCCTGGCAGGGTGATAGATAGAACATACAAATTACAAACCATAAACAAATGAAACGTGCAATCAAAATCCATCTTAAATATCTAAAAACTAGAGATTCCAATCTAACATCAGAGTCAAAGATCTACGGAATAATGTTGTACATGATTGAAGCAGTACATCATAGCTCAACCCTAGTTCCCTCTGATGAGCAACGCTTGGAATCTATAAAGCAAAATGCTTTTTAGTGCAGAGAACTGGTGGAAAAACTCTCTCACTGTAGTCTGAACTCAAAACATGGCGACGGTGGCTCAACTTCGATACTCTCCTCTCTCTAACCATTACAATTTCCCCGGAAACCGTCATGTTGTATCTCCAAATCCCCGTTTTCCGGCGGCGTCTTTTCCTGTTCATTTCTCTTCCCCCTCTACCTCCTCTTCAAATCTATCTTCCTCGTTTCCGAAAACCAGAGCTTCTGACACGAGCTCCCTCGGAAAGTTCGACCTTTCCGATGCCGGAGGCAATGGAGGCAGTGGATCCGGCCGCGGAACAGGTGGCGGTGGCAATGACGGGTGGAATTCTGGTCATAGTGGTAGCGGGGATTCTGAGGATCGATCGTCATCGTCATCTTCAGGTTTAGGAATTCTAGGGCTTTTCTTGAACGGATGGAGGTCAAGGGTAGGCGCAGACCCTCAGTTCCCCTTCAAGGTTTTGATGGAGGAAATAGTCGGGGTTAGCGCGTGCGTTCTCGGGGACATGGCGTCTCGCCCTAATTTCGGACTTAACGAGCTCGATTTTGTGTTCTCGACTCTCGTCGTCGGATCGATTCTGAACTTCGTCCTTATGTATCTTTTAGCTCCAACGGTGGCTTCGTCTTCGCCCAGCCTCCCTGCGATTTTCGCAAGCTGCCCGACAAGCCACATGTTTGAATCAGGAGCGTACAGCGTGCTCGATCGGTTTGGGACGTTTGTGTACAAAGGGGTTCTGTTTGCTGCAGTTGGGTTCGCGGCGGGGCTCGTGGGGACTGCGATTTCGAATGGGTTGATTAAGATGAGGAAGAAGATGGATCCCAACTTTGAGACGCCGAATAAGCCCCCTCCGACCGTGCTGAATGCTATTACTTGGGCGATTCATATGGGTGTTAGCAGTAATTTCAGGTATCAGACCTTGAACGGGATTGAGTTCCTGCTGGCGAAGGGTCTGCCGCCGTCGGGATTTAAGGCGTCGGTGCTGGTTTTGAGGTGTTTGAACAATGTCCTTGGAGGGTTTTCGTTTGTGTTGTTGGCGAGGCTGACGGGGTCACAGAAGGTCGAAGAAGGGAAGAGTGTGGAGACAACCAAGGAAGCTGGTTTGGCTGAGGAGAAAGTAAGGTTAATCGAGAAGAGTGAGGATTTGCAGAGCAGCAGTCAGTCTGGTTGTAAGTGATCTGGTTAGTCTTCTTTGCTACCCAGCTCTAGAGTAGAAAAGTAAAATGTGTGTGCTTTTTATTTTTTATTTTTTCCTTCTTTTGAAAACTAAATTGGGAATGAGACACTGGGTTTGAGTGGGTTTTCACTGAAGGATGGATTTTGGGTGTCTCTGAGTTTATGTAATTTACAGGTGAATATATGAAAAGGGAAATAATCTTTTTATGTTGGATCAATGCTGAGTTGCAGAGTAATGATTTAAGAGATCAATTAAATATCTGTTGATTTTGAAGAAAATTTTTAGGATTAAGATATTGCTGAGGAACTGAAGATGATCAAAATTTAGCAATTTCGGTTCGGTACAAATGTACAATGATAAGTGTGAGGGAGGATTCAGGCAGCTTTTCCAGTAATTTAGAATGAAAATTTTCTGGATGAGTGACAACATTCTTTTTATAACTTTAATGTTTGTAGCAAGTGGGTGGCTTGGGCAGTGCACATGGAGAATTCGATTATTTTGGGTAAATTTTTTATTAAGAACAATTCTAGTGTGCTGAAGCATGTTTTCTATTAATTTAGCAATATGCCTATAATTATAAATTTGAAATGTCTCAATCTAATTTAGCAATATGAATATCCTAGCCTAAGTTGGAACATTCTTATGATTGAGCTTGTTTAAGGACGAGTCTTTAATGGAGATGGATGATTGCTAATTATCAAAAAAATAAAAAAAGGAGATGGATTGATGACTGTGAGGAAAGGGGAAAAATATATAAAAAGGGCATATTTTAATAAATTAATAATGATATTAGAAATTTTATAATAGAAGAAAGGGAAAAGTACTTTTTAGGTCAAGTTTTTTTAGCTATGATCCCACTTTAGCACACTCTTTTAACTTTGCAAGAGAACGTGTCTTTTAAAATCTAACTCCACTTTGGGACAGAATAATATGAGTATTTAGTAAAATAATTTAAAAATCATGTTAAAGTATAAAGTTGCTTTATTTTCAAACTAGTGGGCCCCCCTGGAATCCAATATGATGACAGAAGAGATTAAATGGAAATAAAAAGCGAAAAAGAAAGATTAAATGGAAATGTAAATGATATGACGCACCGGAAAAATTACAAACATTACTAATGTAACAATAATTAATATGCAAACTTACCAAAATGTCCAAAATTAATTTATCAAAGTTCTGTTACTTTAATTTTTGCTAAATTAATAATTTCTGTTAAATTAAATTACCAAAAAAATCAGTAAATTAATTACAAAATTACCACACAAATTAATTTCCCAAAATTATCTAAATTATTTTTGATATGTCATGCAAATTATTAATTTATATCAAATTAATATTTTTCCAAAATACTAAAGTTATTGTTTCATAAATTACAAAAATTAATAATTTATTGATAAATTACTGGTTTGTGATAATCTAATTATTGTTAATTCTTAATTCTATAGTTAATAATTTTCAACAAAATTACCACTACATTATTGTTAATTAATTTCTATGAAATTACCAAAGTTACCAAAATTATAAATTTATTAGTTCAATTTTTGGTAAATAAATAAATTAATTAATTTTTGGTAAATTAATTACAAAAATTACTTTACAAGAATAACAAAAATAAATAATTTACCTAAATTACAAAAAACTATTGTTTGATAAATTACGAAAATTAATAATTTACTGATTTACTAATAATTAAATTGTTGTTTGATATATTGTTAGTTTCTATTAATTTATTGTTTGACGAATTGTTGTTAATTAAATTATTGATTTACTGTTAATTATAATTTATAATAGCCTAACATTAAATCAATAGTAATTTGATTTAAGTACCTTAATTAACAATAAAAAGAGACTAGGCGAAGTATATACCCAATCTATTGACTCGGATAAAGACCATTTTGCTATAGTGATGGTTCGACAACAATGCACCAGGGTCATCCTAGCATTTCAATCTTGTTTCAATCTACCTTTTCCAACTGATGATCAACCTTAGCGTCTCAATTTCACTATTAATCTATATTTTTCAAGTGATGATCGTTGGCTACCTTTTTCAACTGATGACCAACCTTAGCATCTCAATCTTAATGTTAATCTACATTTTACAAGTGATGATCAATGGCTACCGTCATGGCTCCTCTCGATGGTTGAAATGTTGCATGTGGGTGGCCATGAATTGGTCTCCAACTTGTTTCATCTAAGAACACAACAATGCAATTCCTTTTCACGTAAAAAAGCTCCTCTCTAAAATGCTTAGAATTCCTTTGGAGGCTAACCCAAAAAGCTATTTGGGTGCACCCATAATTGCAAGTTTGCAACAAGAGTCGCTAAGGTTACATTTGTCAATATAATTGAACCGTGGGGCATTTTCTTGAACCAAATTGATAGTACCGGTTTTTAGAAAACCGGTAATAGGAACCGAACCGAAACCAGTCGGTTAACCAGTTGACCGATTCGGTTTGTCGGTTTTTGGTTTTTTAGTTTTTACAATATATATTATAAAAATAATTAATATATATAAAATATTATATTTTAAATAATATATAATATACTATAAATATATATATATATATATATTTATATATAATGCATATTTATTAATTTACAATATATAAAATATACATAAATATACATAAATATTTATTAAACATATATAAATATATGTATATTTGTCGGTTTGGTTAACCGTCATTTTTTATATTGGTTAAACGAAACCAAACTAGTACCTTCGGTTTTTTAAAAACACCAAACTGAAATCGAACTGACTGGTTCGGTTAACCAATTTTTCGGTTTGGTTTCGGTCGGTTAGGTTTTTCAGTTTTTTTTCTCACCCTTAGCTCCCAAGATGTGCAAATCGGAAAAAGAATACTTTATCCTTAGTGGAAAGGCTAACTTTGACTGATTCTACTTCAAATATGGTGCCTAATTATACCATGAGATTATTTAGAATTCCAAAAAATGCCATAGAAGATCTTAACGAACTTCAAAGGGAACTTTTATGGCCAAACTTAAGTGAGAAAAAGCCTATCCATCTCCTGAAATTGGATAAGGCTTGTAGCCCAAAAGATAGAGAGGTTCTGTGGGTAAATGAGGCAAATCTAACAAAACTTGGATGGAAAATCTTAAGTGAGGAAGAAAACCTATGGTTAAGGTTATGAAGGATAAATACTTGAAGAGATAGTTTTTGGGATGTCAAGATTAGAGTATCTCGTGGGCATAGAGAGGCATTCTCTTTGCCCAATATCTTACTAAAAAAGGAACTCGTTGGTTAGTAGGGAATGGAAGAATAATCAAATTTTGGCAAGATAATTGAATGTTTGGGAAACCTCTTATTGAAGAAATAAGCAATGACAATAATCTATACTATATAGAAAAGTGTGAACGTAATGCGAAAGTTTTTTTTCTGGACTAAAATTACCCTTTATTTCTTTGTTTGAGAAAGGGTATAAAATTCATTTTATTATATCTTTAATGTCAGCTTTAATGACTACTAAAATGTCCATATTTGTGAATTTAATCCATCTTTAATTGTAAGAATTCAAAATGTAATTTCAATTATTACTTCCCACCTCATTTCATAGTTGTCAAGGCGACGCCTAGGTGACAAGATGCCCTTGGAGGTTTGCGTCACCTAATTGCCAAGTAGTTTTCTATAGCGTGTTATAAAAACTTTTATATTCTTATTTTTTTTAGGTTATAATTATAAAATAGACATTTTTAAATTAAAATATTCATTGTTTGTTTATATACTAATTTCTTTTTATTATTTTCTTATTTGTTAGGGTTTAATCAACCCAAACATTGCTAAAAGTTGTATTGAACCTTCAAAGACTTCAAAACCTAAACCAATAAGTAAGGAAGAACATAAAATGTTGTCCAATCAACACATTTTCTTCTTTTTCATTACTAAGTTTGTGTTCTTATACACTAATTTATTCTTTTTCTTCTTCCACCTTTTCTTTTCTTTTTTTCCTACAACAGAAATAGGGGTTCAACCCCTATATTTTTTGAATTTTATTTTCTTTCTTCTGTTTCTTCTCATGAATATGTTGGAATATATTGATTTCTATACTTTAATATTAAATTTATACTTTTTTTTATGAAGATCATGGATATTTATGAAGGAAATATGATTATGGAACCTAAGGAACTACCCTAGGATACATGTTTTTACTCAAAAGAAATCCATTGCCTAGGCGCCCACCTAAGTGACTAGGTGACGAGGTGCCCCTGTGTTGCCTAGCCTTTCCTTGGCGCCTTGAAAACTATGCCTCATTTAATCTAGTTATTTGATCGATTGCTTGTTAAAGATTTATGCCATTAGAACCCTAATTTATGATGTCCATAATGAATTTCGAGGTATCAAATTTTCTAGGGGAACTGGGTTTGGGCTACAATTTGCGAAGCTGAATAGTGATAAAGTAGGATTTAAGCGTCCAAGAAGGCGTAAGATTACAACATTGTATTTATATCCTTGAAGAGCTTGATGTCCTCACTCTCAAACTTACTTGTGTTCTCGTTAAGTTTGATAGTTGGTTCTCACATAAAACCTGATGAGGATGAATGAATAAACCAGAATTTAGATTTAAAACGATTTGCTGCCTAATACACGATTTTTTTTTTTTTTTTTCTGGAGAGTCCTAAAAAAAAATATAACAACAAAGTATAAGGCTTGGATTTCGATGTCATATTTTTTGTTGAAAAAGAAGCATCTTAACTATTCAAGACAACTTGATGGGCAAAATAGGCATAGATCAATAGTAAATAATAGGAAAATAACTAACCACGTCTCTCTCTCTTGGCTGTCCTGTCCCCCTTCTCTCGCTTTTGCTCCATCGACATTCTCTTCCTCTCTCCTCTTACCTCCAATCTCCTCTACTTAGACAAAACCATCGCCATTTCCTTGGACTTTCGGAGATTGACCAACTTCACCATGTTTCCATGGATCTTACAACCATGGTTTTCAAAATCGGACAGTTGGACCGGAAAAAATAGACACCGATTAGGTGATCGGTTCCATTTCTCCCCAAAAACCGGATTTTCTCAAAAAACATTGATTTTGGTCAATAAACTATTGAATCGGGCGATTAACCATTTGAACCATTTTAACCGTTTTTTTATTTTTTAATTTTTTGTCAGAATGGGCTGACTGTTCGACCCGATAACCGGATCCTTGACTGGTTCGGTCTCCAAGTCGGTTTTAAAGAAAAGAATTATCTTATTAATTGGTATCAGGTCACTATATGCAAAACAATGGAAGATTGGGGATTAGATTTACTTTTAATCTAAATATTGGTTTATCACTATACTAGCATGGAAATTTTGGACAAACCCTAATGCCCTCTATGCTAAATCCTTTTTACAGAAAGAAGTTAAAGAATATTGATTCTTAGGGGGCATTTATTTTCCTAGGTATCCCATTTCCTAGGTGGGTAAATTACTAGGAGAAAGTTGCCAACACTTCGATGAGACAAAAATGCCCCTCTTGATAATGAAATTTTTATGGCTAAAATGGTCATTCTTTTATTTAATTGAGAAATAAAAGAACATGGGTAAATGCACTTAACAGGATAAATGTTTCTCATGAAACACTAACCTGGGTAAGTGCATTTACTCGGGTAAGTAACTTATTGCAAAGTAAACAGGGCCTTAGGGGTAGAAAGGGATTGGGTATTATCTTGTACCAAGGCTGTGCTTGTTTGCAATGCAAATCTTGACCAAGTTTCATGCACCCAATAGGCTCATCATTTTTTTAGTTTTTTTTTGCCAAAATTTGGGAAAAGGGTGGGAATAACATTGTTTAACATGTAAAATATGAATTTCTTAAAAAAAAAAACTTAGAAGCAACATGTATCAACTATGATACATATTGGACAATACAGTCTGGTATGTTGCAAAATTTTGATCATTGATATTGACCAGGTGCAAGATTTGCATCGAATTCAAATTTGCTTTCATTTGTACCCAAGGAAATTTTGACCCCAATTAGGTATAAAGTTTGTAACGAAGGCTCAGTTTGAAAAGAATACAAATACAAATATGTATAATACAAATACATACAAAATATAAGGTTTTGCACTCTACACCTTTATATTTGTACTCCTCCCAAATTGAAATGAAGGAAAATGTGCAACATATTTTGTTAGTTGTCTTAGCCGGCCCTCTAGTGGGTGGAGTAATTTTGGGGTATTTAAAAAAAAGTTTCATGTAGCCGACCCCACATTAGGCTTGAATGGTGGTGATGATGAAGATGAAATGAATCTAGAAAAATAAGAAATGGCATTGCGATAAAAGAAAATCAATGTGAAATTGGATTTATTATCTTCAATCAAAATAACTTAAGAAAAAGTCTCTAAATGTTCATAAGATATTTATAAGATTAAGCTTTGACATATGGAATAAAGCACTAAGCAATATTCATATTCAAAAAATGAGTGGAGTCAAAAAAAAGGGGGGATGTTGAGAAGAATGGGTTTTTATATAGTGACAAGACGAAAGAATGTCAACTAAGATGGTTCACGACCAATAACTGCACTACTAGTAGGAGTGAATCGGTGCAACTAAAAGACTCTAAGCCTGTGTTTGGTTTGAAGGAAAAGGTAGAGAAAGGATGGAAAAGACGGGGAAACTAATATAAGGTTTGTACTATTTCCCTTCTTTTTCTTTATTTTCTTACCTTTTCCTTCAAACCAAACATAACCTAAAAATGCACGGAAGACCAAAGAAAATATGGTCTCACGTGGTACAAAGTAATTCAAGTATTTATAATTTAACAAAACATATGGATCTTTATAGAGCACAATGGTAAGATAGGATTGGTCCAAAATAATCATGATGAAGGTCAAAGTTGAATGGATACGTCCCAAGTTGATGTTTCTTATTTCCCTTCTCAAAGTTCAACAAATTTAGGTAATAGCATTATATTATGAATTTAAGTATGTTGTGGTTTTGATTGGAAGGAATTTTCTATTTGACACGTTGGGTTCAGCCAACAATCCGAATCGGCCAAAGAATCTTCCATGTGGTTAAATTAATTAGAAAAGATTCGTTGTTAGAGTTTTCTCATCGTCGCGCTCGTGATAGAGATGAGTTTAAAAGTTGACATGCAAGCTTCATTCATAGCACGAAGTAGGGATGCAAGTGGATTAGATAGGATTTGAATCAAGGTATATTTGAATTCGATTTGATATTGTTTATATCAGATGTGTTCGGATTTGATAGGATTCGACTTGAATTCAAATCTTATCAATAAGTTGGATATTTGGATCTGATTCGATTTAACTTATTTTCTTTAAAATTAATAAATTATTAAAAGAAAAATAAAATATACTAATTTAAATAAAATACAAAAAATATAAGTATTTATTAATTATTTTTCATCATATATATACATGTTTTTTATAAAAAATAAATAATATATTAAATTTATAAAAATATAAATAAATAAATAACATATATATTATTATATATTTATATTTATAAATATATAATATATATCACATCAGATAGGGGGCGACTTCAATCCAATCCGATTTCTAATCGGATCCTATTATCTGATATAAAGATCCGAGCAAGGGTGGTCCAAATTTGACCAAATAGGATCGGATCGGATCATGATCCAATCCATTTGCACCCCTACTGTGCACCCTTAAATGAGCCCATATCTCCTACAAGCAAAAGCTCTATGCATTCAGAATTCAGTTGTACATTAAGAATATCTCTTATGTACGTATGTTAAATTTAGGCCCCATTCACTTTAGGAAGTTAGTTATCCATATAAATGCATTTACCTAATCCGAGTAAGTGCATTATCCATGTTCTTTTATTTCTTAAGTAAATAGAATAATGACAATTTTAGTCATAAAAAGCCATTATTAAAAGGGGTAATTTGTCCCATCAAAGTATTGGCAACTTACACCCTAAGTGGGAAAGTTAGTTATTCACATGCTTAGAGACGGGTAAGTGATACCCTAGAAAAATAAATTTTCTGTGAATCCCACATAAATCTTACAAAAAAAGAACATAGTTATTTTGGTCAGTAGGAACTTCCCCCCTCTCAAAATCCAAAAAATGAAGAGGCCTTGATAGAAAAATGTTTCCAATGTATGGTTGAATGCCCATACTTGCAGAATGAGTGTTCGCAGGTGCCTTAAATACCTTATTTTTTAAGAACTCATTAGTAACATCTTCTCATGAGTAACGAGTTCTAACACAAGTATGGGGGATATTCTTGATGTGCAACAACAATGGTGGAGTCAGAAATTTTCCTTTTTTTTTGGGGGGGGGGAACAAGAAAATGATCCTTTGAAGGAAAAAGTAGGGAAAGGAAAGGAAAGGAAGGGAAACATTTACAAATCTTGTATAAATTTCCCTGCATTTCCCTTCCTTTCCCTACTCTAACCTTCAAATCAAACATAGCGTAAATGTATAGACCCTGTATGGATTTCCTTGACTTTCCCTATTTTTTCCTTCAAACAACCTAAATGTACCTTGAAAGCATGGGCATTCACTCACACATTGGGAATGAACTTAACAAACATGTATAAGAGATATTCCCAATATGTGGGTGGATGCAAGCGTTTAAGGATGCGTGCTGATGTAGATTTACATGGCCTTGCCCAATAGTGGGCCTACGCATGTTAGACGGCAGCGCTCAGGGCAGGCTCAATCAGGGCGTGTGCAGAACAAAGCTTGGCGTTCATTCTGGAATCAATGGCACGATCACACTTGGTAACCTCTAATAACTGTGCCTCCCGCGTACGAACTGTATTCGGACTTTCTGAGCTCACCTACCTCCAAGTGGCCTCAAGTATAAATAGGAGGCAACCCTCTCAAGGTAAAGGGACTGGAACTTAGTATCAAGAACAAGAACTTGAGAACTCTTAATCTCCTTTGTGGCCTTGTCTGAGTATTTACACCTTAGGTCTCGTCCACCTTGCACTGTACCTAAACTAATTTGACCGTTAGAGTCTCCGCCTCGGCTACCAATCCAAGGCCTCTAACGTCTCTCTTTGATCCTCGTAGGGCGAGCCTAGCAGCCCTCGTCCTCTAGAGGCCTTAGACTATTCAACCACACCTCGGCTTGGGAGCGAATTGACAAGTGTTGCCCTCAGTCGATTTTGACCGACAACGCATGAAGAGTTTTATAGGGAGGGAATCCAGTTGGCATAACATGTGATGTTATAAATAAAATAATAAAAAAACAAAAAGATAAATCTACATAAAAATGATAAAACAAGTAGAAAAAACCGAATATATTTTTTATATTAAATATAGGAAAGGTAATAGAGCATGTTTGGGCCTTTGGATTAGGGCCGTACTCCACATCCCCGATCCCAACTTTGAAAGAAGTCTCCATCATTGACCCTGATCTTCTCCGATCCTCAAAAGTGATGAATTGTCCATCTTCTCCGATCCTCAGGTGATGGTTCAACCAGCCAGGTCACTGGGTCGACAACAACGGGTCTGGGCTTCTCTCATGCTCAAATTCTCCGGAACGGCCAAAAAGAGTAGTATTGGATGGCGGGTCCTGGTTTTCGTGGGTCGGTGGCCGAATAAATCCAAACAAGCCCTCAACAATGAACAAACCACCCACCTCTTTCCTGTCAACCAAACAAATTTGAGACCGGATCTGCTCCTTACACCTGGCGCCTCACAGGCGCCCAACACGCACATTCTACCATGCATTTAGAACATCTCCCGTATTTATCAATTATTATTCACGGGAGATGTTCTCAATGCTCGGTGGATGTGCATGTGAGGCGCCCATTTGTGAGGAGCAGATTTCGTCTAAAACAAATTTACGTTTTTCAACTTCAGTCATGGGATGGCTTGGGTCTGGGATACAGTACCGTCCGCATCTATCAGACACTCTCACAAATTGCCACGTGGAGAGTATAAAATGATCAGAACCCAATAAACAGTCCCCCTTCACTGTGGGCTCAACGGATGGTGGTTCCGCATCCTGATCCTCCTCAAGAGAGATGCTCAATCTAGACCGTCCAAACAATTGTAAATGTGCCTCAACTCAAATCCGTGCAGCATGGTGACCAAATGAAGATTCCAATTTAACGATATATTTTCGATGCTAGGGATTCGACTTTATATTTTTATTATATATCCTCTAACGTTATATCATAACTTCATCTGATTTCATCTCGTTGTCGAAAAGTACAGATACCAACAACGACACAATACTCGTGAGATAAAAGATTAAGTAAAGTCAAAGTTTTCTACGTAAGATTTGAAAGTCATCGAATCTGATGGTGGATATTTCTTGTCTAACTGACTTGGTAGGTTGGTTCAAGAGCTTCTTTATGCAATAAAATTGAACGTGGATGACTGACTGAAATTTCAGTTGAATCTCGTTCTCTCGCCGGAAAACATGGCGACAGTGGCCCAACTCCGATACTTTCCTCTACATAACCAATATGATCTCGCCGGAAGCCGACATCTTACCATCCAAAACACCCGTTCTTCGGCGCTCTCTCTCCCTGCACATTTCTCTGTCTCCTCTCCCTCCCCTTTGAATATCTCTCTCTCTCTTCTCCAAACCAGAGCTTCTAGCCCCAGCTCCGCCGGAAAATTCGAACTTTCCAATGATGGAGGCAATGGAGCCGGCGGAAAAGGCCGTGGAACCGGCGGTGGCGGCAATGACGGGTGGAGTTCCGGCCATAGTGGTGGTGGAGATTCCGAGGATCGATCTTCATCGTCATCGTCAGGTATAGGAATTCTAGGGTTGTTCTTGAACGGATGGAGATCACGGGTTGCGGCTGATCCACAGTTTCCGTTCAAGGTTCTGATGGAGGAATTGATCGGCGTTAGTGCAAACGTTCTTGGAGACATGGCGACTCGTCCTAACTTCGGACTCAACGAGCTCGACTTTGTCTTCTCGACTCTTGTCGTCGGATCGATAGTAAACTTCATTCTTATGTATCTTTTAGCCCCAACGGCGACTGCGTCATCGGTGAATCTCCCTGCGATCTTCGCGAGCTGTCCGAAGAGCCACATGTTTGAATCAGGAGCATTCAGTGTTCTCGATCGGTTTGGGACGTTTGTATATAAAGGAACTCTGTTTGCTGCAGTTGGGTTTGCTGCGGGGCTCGTGGGCACTGCGATTTCAACTGGGCTGATTAAGATGAGGAAGAAGATGGATCCCAATTTCGAGACGCCGAATAAGCCTCCGCCCACGGTGTTGAATGCTATTACTTGGGCAATTCATATGGGTCTGAGCAGTAACCTCAGGTATCAAACTTTGAACGGGGTTGAGTTTCTGCTGGAGAAGGGGCTGCCGTCTTTGGGATTTAAGGCTTCGGTGGTGGTTTTGAGGTGTTTAAATAATCTTCTCGGAGGTGCTTCATTTGTGATCTTGGCGAGGTTGACGGGATCACAGAAAGTTCAGGAGGGGAAGGCTGTGGTTTCAACGCAGGAGGGGGAGTTGGCGGAAGAGAAGGTGAAGTTGATACAGGGGAGTGAGGATTTACAGAGCAGTCAGTCTGCGTCTAAGTAATTTGGTTTGTCTTCTCTTTCTTTTGTTTACTTTCAGGGCAAGGAGAGCTAAATGTAGAGTTGGTTTTCATTGAAGTATGCGTAATAAGTTTGCCTGATTTCCTTTAAGTTTATGAAAAGTGATGCTTTTTTGTGCAAAACTATCTGTGGATCTTTTCTGGTTCGCTTTTTCTTTCCCCTTCTTAATTTTCCTTCTCTCCTTTTCTCTTCTGTTCTTTATGTTGGGATATGTTTGGCATATTCCTTTACAGATGATACTCCTTTTAGGAAAGAATGAGTCATTTGTGTGGGTTTTGTTCAGAAAGGTATTTTAGAGGCGTTATTGCGTATTTGTAGGAGTTAAAATAATCTATACTTAAAGAACGTGATGAAAGAAAGCAGGGTTTTTCCATCTATTTTCTTCCCCTGCTATTGCTTATGCTGGATAGGAAAGTAGAAGCAATATATTTATGAGCTGCTTGATGTTAGTGTTGAGTTAAACACAAAAATTGACATCAGTTCTTGTTGTGGTTCTTCATTGTGGATAACCTTTGTGTTTTGGCCTTTGAACTGTTTCATTAGACTTATGAGGAGTTAAATTTTGTGGATAACCCTTGTGTTTTTGGTTAGGTATATTCAGCTCATGAAACCTGATTTTATTTTAGCTACAAAGTTGATATCCTCAACTACGTAGTCTGTCAACTTGATTTGTCAGATAAATTTCTAGGTATTATTGGAATGGAGCAAGTCAAGTTTCAATCAGGGTATGCTGCATACTTGGAATTTTGAAAGTCAGGGTCAAGGTAAAGCAATTCTTGCCAGTTTTCTGCAGTAAGAAAGGTCTGGAAATGTAGATATAGAACACTATGACTGAAATTATGGCGGGGGTGGTTGTTTTATGTGCCGTGATCCTAATAGCATTGAAGATTCTTAAGTATGAATTTCTATGTTCTAGAAAGACTGGGCTTATGGATCTAGGGAGATTTCTGGTTTATGCTTTTTTCTCTCAATATCTCAATCATTTATGTTCTTAAATTTTTTTTAGCTTTGTTGGACTGGTGGCAGCAGGAATTGATCCCTAGTATCTGCTACAGCCAGCCAAAGACCTCACCAACTGGGCCACCATCAGTTGATATTGATGTTCTTAAATTTATTCTCCACTCTTCATTTTAGTGGGTATTAATTGGTTAAACGCAATATTAGGTATGGTTGTCAAAAGAGTCATTACCCCGTGATCTAGGGCCTTGGGATGTTGGATGGACTGGATGTGAACCTAAACTATGGCTCTCTCTCTCTCTCTCTCTCTCACACACACACACACACAAAGTGACCGCTCTCAGACTTGAACCTCTGTTCTCATGTTTGTAATCCTGATATTCAACAATTTTTATGTGTGATTGCCTTTTTAATTGGTGTTATGTATGATTGTTCTAGGTGCAATTCTCTTTGCATTTTAGTTTATAGTTGGAAAGTCTATTCTCTCATTCTCTCCTTGCCCTAAAATGAAAATGCAGCATAGGTACTTTAGATGATTTGCTCTTAAACAAGAGAAGTTCTAATTAAGTCTTTCCTTTTCTTAAAATTGAAATATGGGATCTTCCTTTTTGGCGACCTGTAGTTTGGAAGCTCTTAGTTCAACTTTAATATGATGAACATCAATCCTGTTAATATATTC
This sequence comes from Nelumbo nucifera, assembly GCF_000365185.1. The sequence continues at coordinate 5,486,277 of NW_010729082.1, forward strand.
AGACTAATCAATTTTAGTTATTCTGTTACATCTTTCAATTAAATCGCTGTTAATATATTCAGACTAATCAACAAAGGTAGATGGTTCTGATGGGTGTTCATCTCCAGACATGTTTAATGTTTTCCCTTATCTCAATTTAGTGATTCGTATTTTCTCTAGTTTCTACCATTTCTTATTGCACTTTGTTGGCTTGAAATTATTTTGTTCATATATGTTTAATCATCAGAACATGGAGGAACCTGTTTGGTTTGTAATGGATTTAAGACTTATATATTACTGGTCTAGATAAGTAGGTATGATATTCATAGCTTATTGAGTTCAAAGGCACTTCTCGATCTAAAAAGTTGATTAAGATGGAGTATTGTTTTCTCATAGTATTTCACCTTTTTTTTTTTATTGAAAACATATCTTGATATCTTGATCCAGTCAAGTCAAAAGAAATCGGATTAAAGATGATATCTGAAAACCTCCTGTAGATTTAACTAAAAGGAGGAAGAATACAAAAATGTAGGGGAGTTCTCATTATCTTTGTTCTGCTTTTGCTTTTATCATTATTATGTTTAGCATTCTGCTTTAGAGTTTCTATTGGGTTTAAACGATCAGAATTTTTCTATATTGTTCTCTTTAATCCACTTGTTAGAGAATTTGTTTGTATTATCCAAGAAAGTTTATATCTCTTGATGCAAATGCCTCTAATTGTTGATAAAGAGACTATTGTACCCCAGTATTCTCATTGATAGTGGAAGACATTTAGACTTTGGTCTTGTGATTTTTACTCCCATATTGAAGTTTTTTTTTTTTTTTACATAAATCTTGACTCTATTATTGCTCTCTTTGTGATTGATTATTTGTCTTGTTGAACATACTCTATTATCTTTACTTGTATTTTTTTTAACTTATTTGCATGCCATTCATAGTGGTACCAACCCTAATGATTATGTTTGTTCAAGTAGTCAATGCAATATTAAACATTTTACATTTTTAATCTTAGGAATAGTGCAAGTTAGAATAGTTAATACCAAGGATTCCCATCCTATTAATTTAATTGGAAGTGTGTAAAATCACCTCCAAAGGTTCTAACTAGAAGAATGAAATAGATTGAGGTTGGTGATTTCTAAGTCTCAACTCTCAAGGGGTGTTTGTGAAATGATTCTTGATGGTATTTTAATTGCTAAACATGAGATTTAGAAGCAGGAGAATAGGGATGTTATGTAAAGTTGATATAGAGAAGGCCTATGACCATATCAATTTGGAAATTTTTGGTTTATATATTAACAAGATTGAATTTTGGTGCAAAGTGGAGCTAGATAAAGGTACCTTTTACCTCTCCATCTTTCTTCATCTCTTTTAATGGCTCTCTTCACGGAATTTAAGAGTTTGAAAGGAATTAAGCAAGGTGACTCTTTATCACCATTTCATCTTATATTCATTACTAAGGTAACATTTGACTAAGCTTACATAGATCAACCCAAAATTGGTGTTTCTACCTGAAACATCAATATAACATTTCAACTATAAACGCCAATAATCAGTCCTATGCATGCATTTTTCTAGCTTAAGTGACTCATATATGATGTGACAATACTTATTTTTCACCAGTTTGTATTGATCAACCTAAAACGTTTAATGTAAAAACAGCAATGGTATCACACAACCTTAGAGACCATTTGGGAGGGCTTAAGCTTTGATTGAGCTACATTGATTAAACCTTATTGAAGAAGCTATAACTAGCTTCACCTAAACCTCAATTTATTACTCAAATGAAAGTGTATTCCAGCTTTCTGGTTTTTTGTCCAAACATAGATTTTAGGCTTTCCATGTGGGCCCACCTTGCAAAGCCAGAAGCCACTGCGTGAAAACCCTCTCAGACAGGCACCTAATAGACACTCTTGAGTGTAGTGTGAGAAATCTTCCATCCAAGTATTGGGGCGCAGATGTGAATTCTGATTTTATCTCCAGCCACTCCGGACTCTATAGAAGCGCCTAACTATTGACAAGCCGTTGAAAAGGGGAATATAGCCTTAGAGAATGTTAGTTGTAACCTACACTCAACTATGGTGGAAATGGCAAATCATCTAGATCGATCACATTGTTATTGGAGAGAGAGAGAAGTTTGTTGCAACTCAAAACACATCTAACCACTAGTTTATACTCTTATTATACAATTTAAAATACAACAAACTTCAAATACAATACACTGAACTCATAAACTATTCAAGTGAGCAGATTCCCTCAAACTCCACTTACTTTCTATTATCTAATACCTTTGGCCATTTGTTGGTGTGTGTGATTTCAAAGAAATGCCTATATATTGAGGCTGTGTTTGGTTGTAATGTAAACGCAAATATGTACATTGCATATTTACCATTTTTTTGGTTCATGAATGCAAATATGGTTCACATTTTAAATCGTTTTTGCACTCATCTTGTTTGTTTGAAATCAGTGCAAAGTGTGGGCTCATCATTAAATGTTCAAACTATCTTATGCTCCAATGTCTTAACTTTGGTCAAAAAGTTAATTATCAAAATAACACAAATTTGTATCTAAAAAATAGGTATGCTCTCTTTTTACATATCAAACAAGCACTCACAAACACAAACCAGGGTATGTAAATACCCTGATTCAACGTTTGTATCCCAAACAAACGGACCCTTAAAAACACTTTTAACAAAGTTTATTGTGCTCTTGGCTCATTTCTCATAAAGACTTTACAGGACTATCGTTTAATAGAATTTTTGACAAGTATATTTTGTTGAAATGTTAATACATAGTTAAAAAAGTTAAATAGATCGTTTTCAGTGTACAAAAAGGTAGTCTACAAGTTGATGATAACTGTTTTTTTTTTTGATAATCTAGAAGTTGATAAACCGTTACAAATTTGTAAAACACATAGCAGACCGCAAAAAATAACAAAAGGATATATTTAAAAAAGTATGCACCTTTTAAAATATGCTACGGCTGAGTTTAGGTAGGGTACATACTTCAAAATATGCCTTTGCACTCTAAAATTTCTTTGGGTGGATACTATATCATCTAGATTCTACAAGGAGGCAGAAACAATCCAAGTATCATATATCATATATATGGTTAGTACTTATGTGGATATGTGCATATGTGTGTGCTTACAGTAATACCACTCATGTTAGAAGCATTGATTTGATTAACACCTCCTTACTTATAGGGTGGATACGAGCATAATATTAGATTATTGGAACTCAACTTGGTAAAAAAAAACATAAACCTTGAGTTTGTGCTCAAGCTCGATTTAAACAAGAAATATTACTTCGCATTTGGCTTGGCTCAAAAGTTCATATGTTTGAGTTAAGTTCAGCTCAAGCTTGATAGTGAGCCAAGCTTATTCAGTTCACGAGCTTTTTTATATATAAAAATTAAAAAAAATATAAAATATATATACATACATATATATATATATATACACTTTACATTTTGCCACGAATGTTCGAGTTGAAAGATAATTCTGGCTTTTAAAAGTTGATTTTACTTTTTTTTATTTGTTTTGAGGCTTTTTCATAATGCCCAAGAACTTGTACAAGTGTATCACTTTCCTTTGGACTGCCTTTCAAGAAAATATACATATCGTCTACAAACAAAAGATGGACATAAGAGAAAATCTATGTTTTAACTTAACTTTTTTTTTTTTTTTTGAGATTCTCTTATCCTCTTGCTTAGCATTGTTTGCAGTGAAGAAGGCATCAGATACAAGTAGAATAGAAAGAACGATGACTGCCTTTGTTAGACTTGCCCTAGGCATATTCACCGTTCTAATTAAACTAACATAGGCTGGATCTTCCCTGAGTATTCAGGCCCAGGCCCAGCCTAAAGCCCAAAAATCCAAGTCCAACCTGCAAAAGCTTGGGATGGATTGAGCCCTGTTGGGCTCAACGGTTAAGTTGCAATCCTATATTTATCGTTCTACCTTCTCTCTCATCACAAATTTTCCTCTCTTACGAATTACACCAATAGGGTGCAGCTCCCAAAACAAAGTTTTATTCAGTCAAGTAAAACTTGCAGAATTGTGAGGAGTTAATATCAACAATTGTTCCAATGAACTTTACGGATTCAACTACTATAATAAATATTTTAGGGTCAGTTTGGTTCATTAGGGATGCAATCGGGTCAAATCAGATTCGAATCAGGGTGGTACAATCAGATCTCACAAATGGTTATTTGACTTTGAATCCATTAAGGATGTTAGATATCTGAATCTGATCGATCCGATTCAAATTTTGGAAAATTTAATAAATTATTAAAAGAAATAAACAGTTTAAAAACACAAAAAAATATAAGTATTTTTTTCAATTATTTCCATCATATATATTAATATATACATGTTTTTTATAAAAATACAAAAAAATATAATATAAACATATTTATAAATAAATATATTAATAAACATATATATAGGTCTGATTGGACCGGATCCTTTTGGATTGGATATGAGTGATTTGAATTCGACCCGATTTTCAATTGGATCATCTGATAAAAAAACCAACAAAGGATTATCCAAATCCGATAAAAATAGGATCAGGTCATAATCTGATCCATTTGCACCCCTATGTTCATGGGAATAGGGGTCTAGAATTTGAATTCCGATTCCAGTCATTTGGTTGGACGGAATGGGATTCTGAGTCCCATTCCTAAAAGAATGGCTTTCTCTCATTTGAGGGAATGGGGAATGGCTATTCCATCTTTCACACTTGGAAATAAGAATCTAATTTCATTCGGCCAAAAAAACACAAGACATAAACCCTTCAATGAATTGGCTAATAAAAAAAAAAAATCCCATCCGACCCAGTTATATGAAAAAAGCTTTGAATTGAACCTGGTCCAAGATGCATCTGATTAAATGCTTTTCGTAGTTAATTTTAGAGTTTAGCGTTTAGGATTTTATCCCTTTCTGGAAGTGCTTATTGGATAAATAAATACTTATAGGATGAGTGCTTATTAATAAGTGTTTATCCTGACTTATGAGTGTTTCATGGAAAATTACTTCTTTCAAATGGGCTTGTATAGGTATTTTGAAAATTAAATGGTAGGCCAAGATGGGTTAGAAGTGCAATAAGCAATTGCTCTTTTTCAAAAAGTGTTTGGAAAAAAGGGAATTTTATTGTTCAGTCCATCTCATAAACTTCTATTGGCTTGTACAGTTGAGCATTGACCAGTGGAGGAATGAATTCAAGAGGGGGGTAGTGAACCATAGGTAGAGCCGTGGAGGTGGTAAATAAAACGAAAAAAAATCATAAAAATTTCTGTGGACTGAATCATAAATTTCTCTTGCAAAAGCAAAATAGGCTTATTTTCTAAAATGTGCTTATTCAGACTTATTTCCCAAACACATATAAGTGCATATTGGTGTAACCCAGACCTAAAATAAGCATTTTTTTTTTTTTTACCATGAGTGTTTAAAATTAAGTATTTACAAACAGGGTCTTTGAATTTGAGCTTTAGGGCCAACTGAGGGGTGGCTCAGTTGGTATGTTAGCTGGTTCGCTCTAACATAAATGCGGATTTAATTCTTACAACCATCGACTTTAGAGAGGAATTTATTAATGGTGTGTATCACCAAATAACAAAAAAAAGAAGAAGAAGAATTTAGGATTTAAGGGATTAAAATTTAAAGTTTAAATGTGAAAATAAATAATATTTTTTATTTTTAAATCAAGTGTTGCTAAGAGGCATTCGTCTGACCAAGTCAAAGCCAAATAAAGCTCCAATTATATAAGGTCTCAGTCTACATTATATATCCTAATTTATAATTGGGTCAGGATCGGTTTTGATTGTTACAAACCGGTTAAGGCCCAAACAAGTTATCCATATAATTATGTTTACAAAGATACCCTTAATCTGATCCATATTTTTCTCATGACATATTTATAATATTATCTTATTATAATGTTCAAATGTATCCATTTAACAAACAGATACGGTCGAAACTCAAAACTGATTCTAGACATTTACATATCGAGTCGGAATTAAGGGTGTCAATGGGCGGTTTTGGATTGGACCCCATCCACTCCAAAATCAATTTGGATGAACCAATAAGATATATTGGATTGGATCAATTCAGTCCAAAATATTTATTAGATTAGATTGGACCTGGTCCGTTAGTAACAAATTTATATTGGATTAGGTTGGATTAAGCCAATATATAGTCCATTGATATAAGATAAGAACATATGTGTCATTGGATCGGGTTTGGATTGAAAACAATCTAAATCAAAATGAATTTGAACGGATTGGATGGTCAAGACATTTAATTGGACTGATCTAAATTGGTCCAAAACATTCATTGGATTGGATTGGACCTGGTCCATTTATAATGAATTCACATTGGACTGGATCGGATTGAACCAAATCCAGTCCACACCCCTAGTCGGAATGGACCAGGTCCGAATCTTTTCTGACATAGACCTAACCCGGCCCATTGATAGCCCTAAATAATCAATTCCTCTCTAGAGAGAATTTTCTTAGGTGCTTGTGGACAGTGAATTGGATCTGTTCCTCACAACAGGGTGCCTCATAATGACCTCACAGGCACATCCCATCGTGCATGGGGAACATTGACAAATAGTCGTTAAGTGGCATTTGAAAAAGACACAAATACCCTTTTAGTGTCATCTAATTTTCTTTATCAACCATCCAAACATTGACAAAAATCAGATCCTTGCCTCTTCTATTCAAGAAAGTTGGGATCACTAAAATGCCCACTCAAACATGACCCAACTTTCTTGAATGGAAAATGCAAGGATTTGAGACTGTTAAGTTTTTGTCAATGTTTAGATGGTTGATAAAGAAAATTAAGTAACACTTGAAGGGCATTTATGTCTATTTTAAATGCAACTTAATGGTTGGTCAATAGCTAGTTAACGACAGGTACTGGATTGTCACGTTTTAAAAGTTTGGGTACTCGTGAATTGTCACATTTTAAAGTTTGAGGACCAAAGTGGCATTAGGCCCAAAGTATAGGGTACTAATCGGGAATTTTCCCTAAAATATATATAATGTTGAAATTCGGTTTTAACTGAAATAACCGAAAACCGAACCAAAAATTTCAGTTTCAGTTCAGTTTTTTATTTAAAATTTCGATTTATTCGATTCGATTTTTAACCGAATAAATACCTTTTGCTCACCTCCACCTTCCACATAATTCAAGCCACTTGCTACCATTGAGAGATTGCTTTTATTAGTTTCCATTTTTAGGTGTATGAGATGTGATGCATTAATGATTCCTCTCCACATCATGAAATTAACAAGAATTGTTCTAAATGCATGACGTTTTGTGGGTAGGTATAAGTAAGAGATCCGAGACCGAGGTCGTTATTGCATTGCAATTCCTCTAAACTGCAAAATTAAAGACAAAAATATCTGTTTCTATTTTTCTGTTGATTTCTATCTATTGCGATATCTGAGAGTCCCAACTCAGGGTCATAACAACCAGTCCCAACAGCCATTGCAGCAGTACATGAATATCATCTCACCATGATGGAAAACGGAGATCGATGTTGCCAATGCACGATTGCAATGGCTATTGGGAGCCTATGTTAACTCAAAATCTGAAGGCTCTCAAAAACCATAACCACCTGAACCACGGTGCAGATGGGATTTGATCTGGTCTTCATTGCAACCATCTGGAGACCTTACCAACTAGCCAGTTGATACCTTGTAAAACCAATACCAAGTTAGTTATTAATGCCATGGTTTTAAAAGGCTTCAGGGAGAGGCATTAGACTCAGGCTTTGGCCTCTGAGGTGAAATAAGTTAAAATATCTTCTTGTAAATGTAAATGGAGTTTTTTCTTTTCTTTTTCATCAAATGATCACTTTTAATTATAAAATTAGGAATCATCTCATGCTGAGCATGGGGCCATTAATCTGAATTATTTCAAAATTTTAAATTATTTATATTAGACATTTAGGTTAGGCTTTTTATTTGATTCAGGAGACTTACTATGTTTTTTCTAGAGAATGACTCCATACTAAGGGGCAACTAAAATATCATTTAATTTGAAAAATTAACATGGGTCTTACATCTTTGTAATAGACAATTTATTCTGACCTACGTTGTTTGAAAATCACTATTAATTTATGTTGTTTTTAATATGATTTAAGAGATTAAATGAGGTCTTATTTGTAAGTAGCAACCCACTTTAATTGGTATTTACTATTTATTTGATAATTTTTTAAACTAAATTAGGTCACGCTTCCAAAAAAAAGTTAAATCTAGTTTGCAATTAATAAACTATTTCATCTAAAATAATGAAACTCACACCATTTGTATTAATTAATAATTGCTTAATCATTTTTATGAATTTTATTTATTTTTTTCTATCCATTTAATATTTTGAATATCTTTAAGTTAAATTATTTGTTCAATCGATAGTCTTGAAATGGTTGTGCTTGAATAAAATTTAGTTACTACCATAATATCTGAAGTAGCCACTTTTTAGGGATTATGATGCTAAGCGTGTGAATTTTAAGAGAGTGGAGTTATCACTTTTTTGTAAGTAGATAGACTTTTTTAAAAGTGAGAGTTTAACCTCTTCTAAGATTCTATTTATTGAAATTTTACAATGCCGGCGTCTAAAGGATGGGGGTTGTTGCCTCAAGACCTTCCTTTAATATATATAATAGAAGCGCATTTAGAGGAATTCAGATATCCTACCCATGTCTAATTACAACTGTACATTGAGAACATTTCCTGTGTTTGCATGTTACCATTCATGGGGAGATGTTCCCAATATACTGTTGTAGTGTCATGTGATTAGGTGTGGATAGGATTCTCGTGGGCAGGAGATCTGAATTGCATTCTCTTTCACTAAACAAGTTTAAAATTGACTTTTGATTTTTGTGACAAGAACACAAAACCTATTGAAGGAACACTCCCAAACGTGGCCCTAGTCTCAAGCGCCTTACTAACATATAAAGAGGCTATTGCCTCTCTAGTATGGTGAGGTGTATACCTCACACCTCAAATTATTAAGGCGTCGGTCTCATATAAGTGGCATAGAAGTTGAAATAATTTTTTGATACAATAAAGTTGAAACAAAAAATTTAAAGCATATTATTTTTTTTTGGTAGAATTAAAGTATATTAGTTATCCCCTTAGATTCAAGAAGAATTGGTTATTTAACTGGTTATGAATAAAATGAAACAATTTAAACAAAAAAAAAAATCCCTTATAATTTCTCTTTTAACCCAAACATATCTTTACTTTCTCTTACTAAATATAATAACCCTGATGTACTAACTAGGGGTGAGCAAGAAAAACTGAAAAAATCGAACCAAACCAATGAAATCAAACTGAAAATTCTGGTTAAGCAAACCAATTGGTTTGGTTTGGAAAAATCAAAGGAATGGTTTGATTTCGATTAACCAATATAAAAAACCGATGGTTAACCGAACCAACCAGTATACTATATTTATATACATTATATATATTATTTATTTTTCATGTATATTTTATATTATCTATATATTATATATGTATTTATTATATATTATAAATATATATTATTTATTATTAGTAATATAATATTTTATATATATTTCTAACTGATCGGCTTCGATTCGATTTCGGTTACCGATTTTCAAAAACCAATGCCACTGGTTCCGTTTGAAAAAAAAACCCACAGTTCGGTTAACCAAACGTAACTAACTCTCTCTTAATCTCTTAATCTACCACATTTGAGATGTAATAGAATCTCTAATCATATGTTCACCCATGATGTAGATGATAGTTGGACCCACCAATTTACAAATTACTATTAATAGTTATGATTTTCTTTAGATAAAAAAATAAATAAATTGAAAACTATCAATACAATAAAAAAATTGAAATCTTTATCCACTCTCATTTATAAACCATTTAGTTCCAATCAAGAATTTGTTTATGAAAAAAAAGTCTAAATTTATAAATTAGTACATATTAAAAGTTATATTAATATGTATGTAAATTTGTTAAAAATATTACTTTATTTAGATAAAAAATGTCATACATGTAAAATAAAATACAAAATAAATTTATCTTTTCATGTGATTCATATTAAAAATATTGTACATATAATAATAAAATCTTGATCATTCACTCACACACACACACAAAAAAAAAAAAAAACTATTAATCATTTGGAAATAGTAAATACTAATTTTCTTCATCTCTACATTATCAGTTTGATGGATCCATTTAAAACAAAGGCAACAGGAACCAAACTCCAACAACAAGAAAATTACAACAGAAAGGATTACATAGGAAAGGGAAAAAGGATTGATCTACTATCCATCATCCTTTTAATGTCTTAATAAACATTATAAGTAGTAATCCTCATTTTCAAACACTATCCACATGCTTAATTATGTAACAAATATGGAACTCTCTGCTGGAGTGTTCCTTTACTCGGCTTCAATGGCTTTTAGTGAAGTTGAGCCCTTCGGATAGGCTGGTGGAGCAGCCACAGCGTTCTGCTGCTGGTTTAATGAACTCCGATGTAATCTGCAGCGGAACGAACCCACGTGCTTCGTCGGAGAGCACACACAGGACTTCGCCGCCGGATTGCACGATAAAGAGTCCGTCGACCATGACCTTTTCATCGAGTTTGCTTGTGAATCATGTTCAGCAGTGTAGACATGGCCATGGCTTTCTGCTATTGAACCTGAAGAACTCATTATCGTTTTCTGAGTGGACTCTGTAAAAGATATATGGTGACAGTTAAGAAATCTGATGAGCACAACAACAAATATCTAGTCTCTGAAAAACGCCCAAGAATAGAAGAAAGTCAGAAACAGCCAGGGTAGTTACCTCTCTGGGGTAAACTGAAATTGAAAGAGAATTCCAGCGGAAATTAGAGACAGCCGTCCGGCGAGCCAAAAAGAAAAAGTTTTTGGGTGACAAACCGGCAAACTGCTCAGAGAGAGAAGTGGTTCTCTATTTATAGAGTGGAATAAGGACGGCTTCCGACAACCAACTCATTTACACCACCATCAGTTGCAGAAGTCTCCGTCAACTAACGCCATCTTATGCAATGTTTCTGGTCCATGAATCTTGAGAGTCAAAGACAGGTGGTCTGGTCCCACCTAGACTTGGTTTACTTTGAATGTTTGAACACTCAGGCTGAGAATTTGACAATTCTTTGCTTCAATTGTGATAATTTGACATTTATAAAGCAAATAGGAGGAGTTTGGAAACGTTTAAGGGGAGAATTAACGTCGGGTTGCCAGATTTGATGAATTGCAGCTGCATGGGGATCGGAGTCAAGTCCAAGTTCGGGTTCGGTCCATTGACAATTTAACAAACCCCTGGACCAAACCGACCCATATTGCACCCTTGCCTCATGACATGCAAAGTAGCGGTCTCAATTGGACCGGATTTGGTCCAACCCAATATGAATCCATTGCAAATGGATCAAGTTCAATCCAATCCAATGAATACTATGGATCATTTTGGAATTTGGACCGGTCCAATTCAATGATTGGATCATCCAATCTGTTCAAGTTGATTTCAAATTAGATTGTTTCCAACCTATTGACACCATATTTTTATCTTTTATCAATAGACCCGATATTGGTTCAATCCAATATAAAATCCATTACAGAATACAGATGGAATAGGCCGGGCCAATCCATTCCAATAAATATTTAGGACCATAAAGTCTGGACTGGTCTATTTGAATATATCTTATTGGCCCATCAAATCTGTCCAAATTGATATTGATTTGGATGGGTCCAATTCAAAACCGGTACATTGACACCCCTATCTGCAATGGCAATCCTAACACTGTGCTTGGATCTGCTACTCATAAGATGTTATAGCCATGCAAGGGGATCATCTCATTTAGGGATGCAAATGGATCGGATTGAATTTGAATCGGGGTATATTCAAATCTGATCTAACATTGTTAATTGCAGATCCAAAAAACCGATTGAATCTGATAGACACGAATTTGGGAAGTTGGAAATTTGGATCTGATCTGATCCGATTAGTTTTCTTTAAAAATCAATAAACTATTAAAAAATATACCAATTTAAATAAAGAAAAACAAAAATATAAGTATTTTTTAATTATTTTCGTCATATATATGCATATTTTTTATAAAAAATAAAAACCGGTCAGCCCCTGGGTCCGGTTTTACTAAAAACTGTTGAAAAAGTCAGAAAACCGCTGACCCGGGCGGCGGACCACTAAACCTTTCAACCCGAGCAGCGGTTTGCGGGTTAGTGTTTTTATTTTCAATGTGTTAAATAAAAAAGAAAACAAAAAAAAATACCTTCTATATCCCCACTCAGTTGGAATATTTAATCCCTTACTCCCTTTAGCTTTAGGGTTAGAAGTTCTAACCCTTCCCGAGTTCCCTCCTCTCAACCTTCACACCCTACCGACCAACCACCTACGGCGGCCAGCACCTCCGGCATCTGATGGCGACACACACCGACCAATGGCAACCGGCGATCTTGCAACGACGAAAAGACTCACCAGCACTTGTAGCGGCTGTCCGGCAAGTTTGCAGCAGCACTCAGCATTGGGCATTAGCGACCAAGCCCACTATCTGCGAGTTGGAGCAGGACTTGTAGGTTTGCAGCGGCAATTTGCCTGCAACCAAGCATGACTGCCCGAGCCCACCGGCGGTTCTGATGGGGAGAAGGACTGCCCGAGCAGTCGATAGTTGGTTCTTATGGTTTACCAGACCAAATGCTGGAGTCTTTCAATGACAACTCTGAGAAATACAGTAATTTTAAATCTCAAGGTGCATTTTCCATTAAATCTGAGCCATGACTAACAATGAACCATTCAATTCCCATTTGGCCATTGAGCCTGAAATCGGGTTTACCCTTTTTCTCCAGAGCTATTGGAGAAGTTTTATCTGATCGGCTGGCTGGTAATGTTCAGAAATTCTAAAAGTTGAAGATCTTGTTGCTGAACTTGCAGAAGAGATGGATGAAGTGCATACTGAGGGTATTGGAAAGACACTTCCAATTACGCTGGATTCTGTGCATTTCACTGGGGGAACATTGACGCTATTTGCATACGGTCAGGTGCGGGTCATCTCAGTTGTATTCAAAACTTCATTCTTCAGAAAATATGATCAATGTTCTTCATGGTTATGTTTTTGTAATATTATTTAATTGGATTTCGGTGTTTGATTATTATCTAAATTTATTTTCTTAATTTCATTGTTTTTGGTAGTTTAAAGTGTTAATTATCAAAACATATGGGTAGAGTATACACAACTGAAATCCAGCAATGTAATACCCCTAACATCAAACCGACCAAGCCCGACTGCTCGAACAGTCCTTCTCCCCAGATGGTGGGCTCGACCAAGCCCACTGTATTTTTCTGTTATTTTTTTTAATTATTTATAAATATATTTTCTATTTTTTATTTATTTATGACATCACGAGTCGAACCACTCGACCTGGACGGTTGAACCACTTGACCAGTTCTATTTTCGGTTTGTGTATATATATATATATATATATCAAACCGAATTTTCTCGAATCAAACCATAATTCAATCCATTTGCATCCCTAATCTCATTTGTCATTCATGGAAAGATGTTCCCAATAAGCGACAATGGTGTCTTGTGGATACGTTCAGCTAGCAGTTTTGTTGCTAGCAAATTCAAGCTCAAAACATCTCTTATCATTCGTAGAGAAATATGGTGTCTTCTGGATTATGTATTTCTCACGGTTTATTATCATTTTATAGAGAATATGCAATAAAATCTGAGAAAAGAGAAATGATTAGTAAGTTTTTGTTAAATTATCAGAGTTAAAGCCTGTTTGAGCCGATTAATAATGTCGGCTTTGGGTCTATTTCTTTATAGACTGTATAGGATCTGGATCAGAACCAGATCTACGTATTTTCGTATGGGTCTTTGACCATGTACAGATCCGACCCATTGGCAGGCAAGGATCAAATCAAGATAGGTTTTATATGATTATACAAACTATAATTAGGGCTGTGATAGGATTCGGATTGGATCCAGTTACATCCACATTTAATCCTATTATTAAATCTTTGGATCTGAATCAAATATGTCGAACCTGGATCAAACTGGAATTTAACACCATCTAACTTATTATCGTTAAAATGACAGAAAACGTTTAAAAAGTTTTAAAAATAACTAATTAATGTATAATAAATGTATATAAATATAAAATATTAAATTTATTAATTATAAATTTTATATAATTATATATAAATGTAGTTTGTACATGTATATATAGGAATTGCAACGGGCTTAGTTTGGGGCACGGATTATATTCTCCGCCCCTAGTCCCAATTTTGGAATAAATCCATGTCTTCGATCCCGATCCCCAATGGGGATAAAAGTTGTCATCTATCTTTGATCCCCGATAGAGATGGGTTTTCCACGGGGACTTGGATCCCCAAAATTTTTTTGTTAACAGTATTTAAAAAAAACAAATTTACTTAAAATAAATAAAAATTTTAAAATATAAATAATATTTTAAATATATTTTGATATATATAAATAATATAAACAATATCATATATAATAATATGTATTTAGTATGAAGAATATATATAATGAGGGTCAGGGCAGGGTGGTCCCCATCTCTGACCCCAACCCCGGCCGAGAATCTCTATTAATCCTTATCCCCATCCCCACCCATCATGCCAAAGCAATCTCCATCTCCTCGGGCCGAAAAATTCGGGTACCCATTTGAGACAGGGAAAATTATCATCCCAATGTATATAATTTTTAATTGAATTTGGATTTTAATTTTATGAAATGGGATTAAATCTACATCCAATCACAGATTCTAACATCTAAATACAGGAAAATTGAATGCAATGCTGAATTAGGTATTAGACTTTGGGTGTACATCTCAAGTTGTTCCTCTCTAATAACTCAGCTAATTAAATGGAACATAGTTATATAATCTTTCCTCTCAACCATGAGTTTCTTTTTCAACAAGGGTCCTAGAATACACTTCCCACTGCTGAATTGGTGTAGGATGGACACATGGCAGTATTAGGTGGGGTATATATGTATATCTATTACAAGTGGAAATCACAAAAGTGTGGTCCATTATTGAATCAAAATTCATAATTTTAAGTAAGTTATCATGAAAAAGAAATCACTAATTTTAAGTTGTGAGACCTCTATAACAAAATGTTCCTAAATTTCTTGCATAGGACCCACTAAATGTTTTATCTTGCATGTTCTTCTTGTTTTAGGCATGTCCCTACTTCCCATCATCTAGGTGATGGGACCTACTGCAAAAAGTATGTTAGCACACTAACAGCACACATCCAACCGTACATCAGGAATATAATATCTCCACAAGTATGGGAGATGTTTCTCATGGTCATGCATACATGTTTGTTGCTGATAATAGGGTTTGTGCTCTAGGCCCTTATATCCAAATCTTGTATTTACAATAAAACTGTTTGATTTGATAGGAATAAGAGAGAAATAGAAAATTAATGGAAAGTTGTTAAGCAAACAAGCATGTAAACCTAAAGTTCTTCTTAAGTCACCATGGAAAAATGAATCCTTGAGTCCAAAATACCAATAGTAGTATCTATATTTAGTGACAAATCACCATATTTTGAGTCCAAAGTGCCTACGACAGTATCCATAGTGGTGCAAAATACCAGTTCAACCACTTTGATCCTTCATAATATAATGATTATTGTATATCTAAGCTTAGATGTGTAAATTGGGTCGTGCTCGTGGTTCGATACGGCCTGGCATGATAGCATGTGGGCTGTGCTATGCCCGACACCATTGTATGGGTCGTGTTAGGCCTGGGGTTTTAGGTTTGTGGGCCGTGCCGCCCGCATGTTAGCACGGCCTATGTATATTATTTATTATATATATATATTTATATAAATTACAATTATATAATAATATATAGTATATGATATATTAATAAAATAAATAATTGTTTTTAATTTATTATACTAATTTATTTAGTTATTGTATATATAAAAAATTGTATATATCAAAATTCATATAAAATTAAAATTTAAGTTTTTTTCAAATTTTTAAATAAATGGCTTTGCCCTGTTCCATGACTCGGTCTAGCCCAAGGCTTGGCCCATGAACCAGCCCAGCCCTCGGCATGGCATGTCCTGGACTCACACGGGCTTGGGCCATGGGCTGTGCCAGGCCAACCCCCCAAGTTATCCTAGGGGAGGGTGGCACGGCACGGCCTGGGACAGCCCGTTTTACACCTCTATCTAAGCTTAGAAGTATCAATACTTATCAGTTTTTGAATTCATCAATATACTGGATATTGGGAATTCAATGCCCAAATCTAAATTTAGGGGTGTTCATTTTACTGTTCAAACTGAACCAAACCAAACAAAAAAATTTGTGATTTTGTTCAGTTTGTAATAAAAAATGGTTTAATTCAATTTCAGAGTTTTGAAAAAAAAAAATAGTTTACAGTTTCAGTTTGGTTTATTAAAATTTATAAGCCAAACCAAACTGTAAACTGTATTAATATAATATAATATTATATTATATACTATATTAAATTATATATATAACACAAAATGTTGAACGTTTTAGGCTTTAAGTTGTAAATATATAAATATATAATAAAAGTATTTATTTTATAAAATGATAATAAATATTAAAGATCAAATTAATCTCTCTCTCTCTTCTCTTCGATGCCCTAGCCCCTTTCAGTTAATTAATTTTTTATTCTATATCAATCCAAGTAAATCATAAAAGGGTCCAAAGTCCCCAAACCGTATTAAAAACCACATCAAACTGCAATAAAACAGTTTGGTTTGGTTTAGCTTGAGAATTTCCTAAATCATAATTTATTGGTTTAGTCTAAGATATTCTCCAAACCACACCAAACTAAACCACGGATAAGCTAATTGCTATATATATAATTGATCAAATCGATTTACACAAAATCATCACTACTTCTCAAGTCATCCTATTTTAAGAACTGAGACCAACCAACATTGCTTGAAAATCGGCCAATTCGAATCAAGTTGGGTCAGTTAGGTGGGTCTTATCAACTCAGATTTTTACAAGGGCTGGCTTCTTTATCCTTTTATCGATGAAGGTAAGGTCTTCAATTTGATTCCTAATCAATGTGAAACTTGTTTATTGATTAATTCTTTAAGTCTTTTAAACTTGCCTAAGTGTGAGTGTTGAGAGTAACCCCATTTAACAAGAGCCAAAGAGTGCCCCAAGAGTAAAGTTGAATTGACACTAAATGCCCAAATCCTATAACTCCCCACTTGCCCATAAGTGAAGTCAACCCCAAAGTTACCCAAAAGATCATTTGCTATGGTGAGCTCAAGTGTAAGGAAATTGACTAAGGACCTAGATACTTGGGTTGAAAAGATACTTATATTTTTTTATCTCTCTTTCTCACACACAACATTGTTTTTGGTTTCATCACTTATGTTTTTTGGTTTTAGACTCTATTTCTCTTGGATTGCAACAGAGTAATAGAGACCGAAGAGATGTCTTAGGTGGTTTCTTTCTCTTATTTTTTTCTTTGTTTTTCTTACTTAAGTATTTTTGGTTTATTTTCTCTCTATTGATTCCTAATTCTAGGTTTTTCTTCTTGGTTGGATGCAGGTTTGGAGGAAGCTTCTATCCCCCAACATTCCCATTGTAAACCCCCATCAAAGGAGGCTTTCCCATTGATGGTAGTTTCTGCCCCTATGTTCCTAAGGTTTTTGTTGTGTTTGATCTGGTTCTTGGTGGTGAGGATTTGTGGTTCCAGTTGTTGAGTCAATGGATTTGGGTATGATCATGTTATCAAATCATAGGTTATCATATTTGTAGTAATGTGTGTTGGTAAATGTTGCATTGGCAAATGTTTTAGTTGATATTTTCTTATTTTTAAATTCATTATTACTATATATTCAATTACAATCTCACAAATAAAGATACTTCTATTTTTCTTGTATTTCAAAATACAATTTATTTTTATCTTTTAATGAAAGCTATTACGAATACACAATTTATTTTTCTTTTTTCTATAGCCTCTTAATTAAATAAACTCTTTTATTTGAAAACTTCTTTATCTTCTCATTAGCCCTTGCAATGCAAGGGCACCCCGCTAGTTAAAATTAAAATGAAGGCTTTGCTTTCATCTATACATGTTTTAGTTTGTCTATCTTTATAGATAAAGACAAGGCCTACATATGGGATTTTAAATAATATTTATCGTTGTCATTACAACCAACTTAGACTAATCACTTTTTATTGTAAAAATAGTAAAGAGAGCATATGGAGCTTATCATTAATTGTTTTTCAACCGAAGTTGCAGTGATGTGAAGTTGTTGTAGGAACTTGAAATTGAGAATTGCAAGAAGATGGAGGGCTGAGTCGTGCCATTTGATCACTCTCCTTAAAACCGTATTTGCCCCCTATGGTACAGCCGGGTGATCGCAAACCGGTCGCCAAGATAAAACAACCCATAGGCCACTGGTTGGCGTGCACTCACTTGCCAGACCTCCGCGAACCACTGAAGATTGATACTCAGATTTTTCAAAGAAATGAATATCGAAAAATGGTGTGTGTTTGTATAGATTGGGTCGGCCAACACTCTTCTTATAGAGTGCTCTCAGACCTGAATGGACATAGATGTGTTCTTTCAGACAGGAACCTCTTCAGAACAATGCACATGTTCGAAGACGCACAAGGAGGAAGAAGAGACACAAAAAAAAAATAATTTATTTAAAAATTAAATTTGAATTTGTAGAGACACGTTTTAAAATTGAAAATGTGTAATTCGGATAAAAACAAAATGATTCAATGCATCGCACATACATGCACCCACACCCCCCCTCACATGCATGGAATATCTATAGTCCTCTCCTCATATGGGTCCCTACCCATAGAAAAGCACAACTACAAATATACTTCACTCCCATTCCTTTCCCAAGCAATGTGGGACAAGAAGTCATTCAAGGGAGGAAATGACAAAAACAAGAAATAAATGAGAAAGATTCTTATAAATTTGAATCTCCCTCCAACACTTTTTTTAGTCGCAGAACTAACTTGGAATGGTCATTTATGTAACTGATGTTTCTTTTTTAGTTCTTAAAACTTACTCGAGGTGGAGTGTGGCCATTGATAAAATCGGTTTATGTAGACATTTTGATTCTTTTGGGGATGAAGTACAACAGGGATGTGCTATATTCCTCATTGTCTTTTGCAATAAATTTTGAACCTAATAATAGGTGGTGGGCCCTTAGGTCGTCACTTGTTTAATTTAATAAAATAAATAAATGAATTAATAAAATTTATTCGGACAGGATTGGTACAAGCTATCCCAAACCAGATTTGACTCATTGACAATCCTAAATATTAGGCTCGAGGGGGAGAGAGAGAATTCAAAGGAAAAAAATAAGGGGAGAGAGAAGAAAGAGATGGCTTTCATTGTTTTTATTTTATATGGTGGCATGACCTTAAATAGTAATTATTTATAAATAAATAAATAATTTAGTAAATGAAATAAATAATAATTTATTTAACTTAACAAAATGAATAAATACAAGTTTATTAGGATAGAACTGGTAGAAGCTAATCAAACCAAACCCGACCCAATGATTAAGGTTGTCAATGGGTTGGGTTGGACTGGATGGACCTAGTGAACCCGAACCAGTGGGTCAATTCTGGTTCCAAGAACTAGAAACGATGGGTTGGTTCTGGTTCTTGATATAATTACTATTACAATTAATAGTAATTATAAATTTAAGTATGCATTAAATCTAAACCTTGCAATTCAAATTCAAAACACCACCATTGTTTTATTTATAATTACTATTAATTTATTATTCCAAACAATTCCATATAAATAAAACAATGATATAATGGTGTCATTTTCAAAAACGATAATGTTCTTTGTTTGATTTCTTTATTAGCACCTAAATTATTTTCTTGGACTACACTTTTCTAATTTCTTAGGCATAATCATGTTTTTAAAGTTTTTGGGAAAATATTTAATTAAATAAAAATAAGGCTTGTGTTGTTTATTATTTTCTAAACGAAAATAAGGCATTTATTTTGATTCCTAATCAATGCAAACCTTAATTTTGATTCTTAAATAATATTCAATAGATGAGTATTACACTTATTATTGAATTTTCTTTTAAGATAATGTTCTTTATTTTTTTTTCATTTTCCCTATTTGGTTCCACTACACATCACTTTCCTCTCAAATAATAGTTGAAGACCACTTCTTTCTCTGTGTCGCCTTTTCTTCGATGAACATTATAAGTGTTAACAAGTTGGTGGCTATCTATTTCATAAGGTGTTTAAGTTGTTTAACAACAGCAACCAACAAACTAGTAACTAACCTATTCATTCTAGCTTCTTGCAAACAAAAAAAAAAAAAATTAAAAAGAAGGGGCTTGACAGTAGAATGTCTAAAACCAAAAATGGCCTTATAGTACATAAAACAAAATATAGCAAGCTTAAGAATCTTTTTTTTTTGTCTATATTTTTGTGGAATTTAGAGTAATTGGACAATAATTGCTTTACAGGTTTTCTCATATTGAAATCCAATTAATTTTCAATTTCCCCTTCTTAAACAAGAATTCTAAATAACTGGTTGGTGCGCTAGATGAATTATCCCAACGGTTTTGCAATTTCGAATCCTGCTATTATCATCTCTATTAGAAAAACGAATTGTGTTATTACTTAAGGTTGTTGATGTGATGTTGTACTGTTCACTTAAAAGAGTGATTAATACCAAAAAAACAAGAATTCTAAATTATTACTATATTTCTATTCTATATAATCTTATTATATTGAGTGTTATTGTTAATACATTTTTTTGGTTGAAATTGTAATAAGAAGGGCTTGGTTCTTTGGGTATTATAAAAATGGGGAAATTTGGCAAAGTTATTGATTATCAAAAATCAGAGGATCACCCCAACACAAGCACTCAATAGATTTTCAAAGACTTTTGAAAAACATAAAAATATTCTACAACTTTTCAGATTTAGACTTTAGATTTTAGAATTATAAAACACCACCTAAGTCTCACATTTCTAATTAGGATGAAAGTTTACTCTTAATTTATACAAGATTTTGCTTATATATTTTTTATATATAAAGGCAAGGCCTTCATTTTTATTTCTAAGTAATGTGAAACTTAGGCAACATTAAATTGTAAGTGATATAATATTGAATGTTACATTTACTATTGGGGTAAAGGAGAAAGGAAAGGACATCTTACTAATAGATATATAACATATAAAATATATAATATAGATATATTATATATAATATCAAGTGTATATAATTTTTTATATACTACATAATATAATATTTTGTAATATATCAATTTATATTTTATATATAATAATTAAATATAAAATATAGATTATGGACTAGGCCTACATACAAAAACTTGGGCTTGGGCCAGGAAATTTGTAGGTTAGGCTTGGCCAAGAATGGTCACCCTTAGTCCCTTACTTTCTTGGGTTAATCTAAATATTTAATTTTTTTAATGCATTGATATTTTAAATAATAATAAATAAATTTAACACATGAAAAAGACTGCCTTTATATATATATATATATAAATTTAACACAGGAAAAGAAGATGTTCTTTGATTTCTTTGCTTATAGCTTTTGCTTCAACGCCAAGAAAATATTCAGATATACGGAACCAGTGTCTAGGGACCCAGCCCAGTCCATTTCCATCCAGGAGATTTCTGAGTCCAGGAGTAAGCTTTGATCAAATAATTATTGATCATGGATCAGTGGACTTTCTAGATGAAGCCTCAACAGAGGAGACGGGATTGCTCCTCACACATGGGCGCCTCACATGCACATCCACCGTGCATTGGGAGCATCTCCCTTGAATAATAATTTATAAGTACGGGAGATGTTTCCAATGCATGGTAGGACGTGCATGTGAGGCAGGTGTGAGGCGCCCTGCGTGAGGAGCAGATTTGGTCTCTCAACAGAGAGGTCAGTCACCATATTCCATGACCAAAAGAAATAACGCTTAAAGTTGACCAACTCTCAGCCATGAAACTGGAATCTTTTATGATTTTTCATTAGAATGTTCGTCTTGGGTTAGAAAACTTTTTAGGCAAGCAAGCTGCGTGCAGCATGAGATTACTTTGGCTGTTTGGAAAAAACAGTCCGCTGTTTTTGGTGCCTGACATCTTAATTAATTCAGGTCCTTATTTGTCTTTTCAACTAAAAAGTGGAGTGTAAATACTATTTTACCCACACTCATTATGAGATGTCATTCATAGCGGGGTCCAAAACAGTCTAGACCGTTTTCCGTGTAGCACATGCTCGACACGTATACCGGCCGATACATATCGTATCGGGGGCACTCCGATACGCCCCTACAGAGAGTGTATCATGATTCTGACTGGTTCAGGGGGTAGAGGAACCTTAAACCGGCCCCCCTGAACCAGTTTAAAAACAAAATTAAAAAAGTAAAAGAAAATACCGATACTGTTCAATACGCCCCTACGAATGTATCATGCGTATCAATATTTAAAACCTTGCATACAAGTATGAAAATATTCCCAATACACGATTGCTATTGGCTGAGGATTGAATCCTATTTCCAAGAGATGGGAACATAATTGGTTGGGACCGATTCTTGCTTAAATAGCAAGAATGAAATGGGCATAATCGTTTCTTGGTATATAATTTGGCAACAAATGAGCAATGTAGAGCAACATACATGCAATGCGAACCATGCAAATAAACAGCTTGTTTCTAGAATGAAGCGACCGACCAACAAGACATTGAATTGAATCAATCCAAACACTTAATGGTTCAAAATATTTATTGGATTGTACCTGATCCATCCACAATGAATTTGTACTGGATTAAATCAATATCTGGTCCATTGATATAAGATGACTATAGGTGTCAATGGACCAGGTTTGGGTTGAAACCAATCTACATTAAAACGAATTTGAGCAGATTGGACGGTCCAAAGATTGCATTGGATCAGTCCAAATTGATCAATAATATTCATTAGATTATTGGATTAGACCTGGTTCATTTACAGTAGACTCACATTGAACAGGATCGGATTTTAATTGACACCCCTATTTGGAAGCATTAAACTTAACTAATTGAATTGAAAAAAGCAGACCCCAAGCCTACAAGTCAGACTGAAAATTTTGTTGCCCAAGCACCCAACACTAAAATACCTAATACTTTTCAGATCAGGTTTTCCATTACACAAGTCATATTTGACCTAAAACAGTCGCATTGGAAAATTTGATGCACCTGCAACTGCAACTGCAACCGCAACCAAGATTCGAAGTACTGAAACACATTATGCGCAAAAATTGTGTATCGCACGATTCAAAGGGGCGATAATCTTAGATTAAAAAATCTTTTAAGTATCAAAACTGAGACGGCACATCTAGGAAGGGCTCAGAAACTCCTAGTATTTAACCGTGGGTTCAGAAGCTTATACAAATTGTACAATACCTTGAACCTCGCAACTTCAAATCAGGATTTTCATGGCAACAAGGTATCGACAGTCTCCCCAAATAAAGCCCACTACTGCCAAAATATATACCTACTAAAATTACAAGCAAATTACTACTTTAAACCTTTTCTTTTCCAGCAGCATATCTATTCACTTAATGCATTGCCATCGAGTTAACACATCCACTGACAACAGTATTAGGAGTTCCGACTGTTTATTTCCTATGAAACATTCTGCATTTGCTCCAAGTAAAATAGAACCAAACAAGAGCAACCGCATGCTACCTTAGTAACACCCATACCAATACAGGCAGAGGGTAGACATTGTTCTTTGGAAGATGAAAGAGAAAATACAGTCACCTTGCAGGATAGATGGTAGACAAGCAACATTCTTACCCATAGGAAATCTTATCATCCACCATCTAATTTTGATTAGCTAAAACTCACATTAGCCAGGGGGCCAGTTCATTTGTCGTCCCCCAATAAGATGAATGTGAAGGTGATAAACAGATTGACCTGCAAAAACCAACAATTTCATTAGAATAAAAAAAGACCTCATCTCCCCAAAATAATGAATAGATAAAGAAAAAAAATAAAAGCAAAATACATTTGCTTGGATTCCTAGGAAATGTGTAATAGAGTGGCTGCGAATACATACATCCTTTGGGACCATCGTTAATGACAACCCTGAATCCATCTTCAAGTCCTTCCTGCTTAGCTACAAGTTTGGCAGCGTACAGAAGTTTCCCAAGTATCTCACAGTGCCTCTCCTCTGCCTGAGGGAAATATGTGTGATGGTAAACAATAAGTCAGTTGAAAAATCACACCGACAATGCAATGCTGTTAAAATCATGCAATTCACAATTTGAATCGTATGATCCATATCAAATCGGTCCTAAAACAATACTAATAGTTTTTCATATTAATCGTATAATTTATGAGCAAATCGAGACTTTAAACCGCAAATCACGATTCATAAGCAATTTGAACAATTAGAGATGGAAATATAATTTAAGGGAAAAAGACCATTTTGTCTTCCTCTTCTTAAAGCCTCACATTTATATTAAGGGGTAGTTTCATCATTACATAAATGGTAAGGGTTTTTATTTTTATTTTTCAATTTCTACGACATTTCATCTTCTCCTTTGACACAAAAACAGGGACTCCACCCATTTTTTGGCTTCTGTTTTTCACATGAAAACAAGGGCTTCCCCCCTCTTCCTTCTTCTTCCCCTCCTCTTTTGATACAAAAACAGGGGCTTCACCCCATTTTTTGGCTTCTGTTTTTCGCATGAAAATACCTTTTTCCCCTCTTAATTTACATGAAAAACAGGGGCTCCGCCCTATTCTATGTTTCCCTTTTCTCATGCAAAAAACTCCCATTTTTCCATCTTTTTTTGACACAAAACAGGGGCTCAGCCCTAATATCATAGTTGTCAAAGCGACGCCTAGGCAACAAGGCGCCCTTGGAGGCTCGCCTCGCCCAGTCGCCTAGCAGTTTTGTGCACTGGATTATAAAATACTTTTATATTTTTTAATTTTTTTGACATTATAATTATAAAATAGACATTATTAAACTAGAATATTCATTTTATGTGTTTATATACTATTTTTTTTTATTATTTTCTTATTTTGTTAGGGTTTAATCAATGCAACATTGCTAACCCATGGTTCATAGTATCGATACACCTGTGTATTGGCAGAGGTGTATCGGTACTTATAACGATACTTCCCCTATTTTTTTATTTCTTTGGTTTTCAATTTCATTTTTAAATATATATATATATATATATATATATATTATTTAAAAAAATTGGTCCCCGAAAACACCTGTAAACAGGTATTGGGTCCCCAAAGATACAATACAATACACGCAATGTGGGGCGTATTGTATCGAAATTTTGATCCTTGATTGAACCCTCAAAAATTTCAAAACCTGAACCTATAAGCAAAGGAAGAATTTAAAATTCTGTCTAATCAACACATTTTCTTCTTCTTCTTCCACCTTTTCTTTTCTTTTCTTCTTGCCTATAACAAAAGTAGGGGTTCAGCCCCTATATTTTTTGAATTTTCTTTACTTTGTTCTTTTTCTTCTCATAAAATGTTGATT
This sequence comes from Nelumbo nucifera, assembly GCF_000365185.1. The sequence continues at coordinate 5,511,836 of NW_010729082.1, forward strand.
TTCTAGACTTAAACATGAAATTTATACTTTTCTTATGAAAATTATGAATAATTATTAAGGAAAGATGATTATAGAACCTAGGGAACTACCCTAGGATATATGGTTTTACTTACAAAAAATTGATCGCCTAGGTGATGCCTAGGCGCCCCGCCTAGGTGACTAGGCGCCCCCTTGTCACCTAGCCTCGCCTTGGCGCCTTGAAAACTATGCCTAATATTTTATCACTTCCTTTAATAATGCAAAACTAAACAAGAGCGATAATGTTTTCAGGCTTTTTTTACTTGAAAACAGGGGCTACACCTCATGTTCTTTTCATATGCCATGCCAAGGTGCTTCTCATATTATCCATGTGTCCTCTTTTAAGTTGGAAAATTTGTGCAAAACCATTTTCATAATTTTTTGAGAGATTTAGATATTTTTTATAGTTTTTTGACAATTTTTTGAAAAATAAAAAGAAATCTTACAGTTTACAATATGATTCAATTAAACCTCTTTACGATTATTACGATTATGATTTTCAGAATATTCACAATGCATCAATAGAATTAAATGTTTCTCTCTACTGATAGTGGTTTTTTCTTTATCTCATACCATTATTTGTTCATACTAAAAGTGACCTGTACAATGCATGAATTGGTGTCAATATATGGGAGTAATTAGATACATTTTCCTAATAATAAGGAAGCTGAATTCAAATAGCCCCATGTTTCATGTTTTTTAATTCAAAGAAAAAAACACAGAATTTAAAAGTCATAGAGATCATACAGGAGTTGTGACATCCAGCAAAATCCAAGTTCAATCTAGAAAACTCTAGATGTTAGCACCTTACCAAATCTGGATTCAGATCTAAATGGATCCATATCTGGTCCATTTCATCCCAAACCAGATTCGACTCCTTTATTCGGCAAATGCCTTTTTTTTGTGTGTGTGTGAGAAGCCTTTATTTGTGTTTGATTAAAATAAACTTACCCACTTTTGCTCATTTGATAACAATGTGAATACGGGCCTAGGTTTTGGTGAAGGTCATAAAAACCAAATCAGAATATTGTATTATATAAGGTTAGCATGTGCCCTTACACTAGCATGAGTAAATATGTAAATATGATATATAAAATATTATCTTCTATAGAGGTATTAAGAAACGGGTCAAACACCCAAACTACTTCATGGATCCAGATAAGATGCATGGAAACAAATCCATATCAAACCCGTTTTATATTTGATCCTTTTTTTGATAAATAACTGATTATATTATATACCTCAAAAAGAGACCCCATACATGTCCAGGCTCGACAGTAGGGTAAGTACAAAGAAACAGCATAAACTGACCATACAAAGACAAGAAAATAAACGAGTTTAGATTACAATTGTACCCCAGGCCCCAGCATTCCCCAAATACAACATTGTGCCATTACTCCAGCCCTAGCTAAGCTGTCAACTAGAGAGTCAGCCAATCTAGGAATCCACCTGAATGAGCAGTTCAGGTTATTACATCCCAATGATTTGGCTTCCCTAACCAGAGCTCTAAATCTCCAGGGTGGTTCCTCTTCTGTGCTTTTTTTTTTTTTGATGAATATGGTTCCTCTTCAGTGTTGAGCAAAGTTATATTACATCAATCATTCTATCAGCACAAGCCAACCAAATATGCATACAGTATAGGTCAGATCTTGAATCGACCCACTCCACTCAATACCCCAGTTAAAATGTCCTATATGTGGTAATTAATTGAGTAGTTCATCAAGAGAATATTGAGTAGAAATTTAAGGAGGTAGTGGAACTGGGCACACCATGTTTCATTTTACAAAGCAAATGGGACATTTAACGCTAATGCAATTGTATTTGTGTCATAGCAAGGTGCCAATCAGCTGATTGGTAAGGTCTCCTGCTGGTCATAGCAGAGACTTGGGATCGAATCCCACCTGCACCTGGGTTGGGGGATGGGCTACCCCCGTTGTGTAGCCCTTCAAGAGATATAAAAAAAAAATTGTATTTATGTCATAGGTTTTCTATAATTTTGAAAAGGTCATGAAGCACAACAATGAGAAAATGGAAATTTCTGGTGTGGACCCAATCCGTTTCTATGAATAATATTGATTAAAAGGAAACTCTTGTCTTACCATTCAAACCTCTAGCAACAGTACATGATACTTCAAAACAAAGAACGAAAATTAGATGAAGTCCATCTAGTTGGAGATAAAACCATGACATTAACTGAGAACTTACATGACTAGTCTTATATGAAGAGACAATGCCAAGACATGATGGATGTAGTTGCCATCTCTTATGGCTGGCCTTTTTTGCGCCCCCAACCCAAAAAAAAAAAAAAAGAAAAATGTTTCTCCTATACAAGATCAACAATTCAACACCCAGAATCTGGTTCATCATGGTATGTAAAATGAAACAAAGTCAGAAAAATACCGTAGAGAGACCGGTTAAGCCATCCTTGACTTTAGGGATGATCAAGATATGTGTGGGAGCTTGGGGAGAAATGTCCCTGAATGCAAGAACCTGTTGATACAGAACATCATGGAAGGTGAAGAGAAAATTCAGCTACTAAGGAATAAGAGCATCAAACTTGTTAATAAATAATAATTTTAGAAAAAGTGAAGATCAGAGAACCATAACAATCAATAGAAAAATGTTGGAGAAAGTAAATGGAAAGCATCTGAACATTGACACCTTTCTTGGTTTTTACTCTTTCATCACATGGCTGTATGGATGAGATACATAACTTTATAAGCACAAGTCAATCCGTTGACATGGCTACGTTAAAATAGTCAATTAATCTTATCCCACCATTCAATTCTTCTTTTTTTTTAGTTTGAGATGCCTAACTTTATACGCAGTGTTTCATGGACACACACAGGGATCAGAACCCAAAGCATTTCTGAGGATCTGACTTGGCAAGATGAAAAAACAAAGACTTGCAAACATATCAATAAAAAAGTACAAATTACTAAGATAGTCCATAACTTTTTTATTTCTAACACTATATACCCATAAGAAATGTCTAGAGGTTTATTTTCATTCTGTACAAGTGTACATTAGATGTTCATCCAAGTCAAACAAGCAAGTAGATTAAGAAAAATTTCACAGAAGTCTCTCAAGAATCCATGGAGTGCCAAAATGTAATGCATGTCTGACACAGATATTCCATCCACTTGGGAGAGTCAATCCAACACTCTTTATAAGCATCATGTTACAGGAGCTTGGCTATATCAAACAGAACCTGTTACTTACACTTAATTGCCTTTGAAAACACAAAGTACCTCAACCAAAAGTAAACTATTACCTTATCATCCTCATAAACAACAGTAGAAGGGATTTCTTTGTTTATAATTTTGTCGAATCTGCACAACAGAAAGAAACAATAAATATTGTTTTGACCATTATAAGAAATGATAATTATCATGTGAATATATCACCATAACATTCAAACTAGCAGCTCAATCTTTTAAAATTGGGCAAATTTCTTTAAGTACCCCTATGGTTTATCTGAATTGACTAACTCTACCCTTACTGTTTACATATTGTCTTCGAGTACCCCCTAAGTTTTCTGACAATTGTCTAAAACCTCCTTGCCATTAACACCGTTAATAGAAGGACAAAAAGGACTATTTTACCCATTATTTTCTTTCACATTTTCACAATACTTCATCAGTCTTTGGTTGCTATGTCTAATCCGAGACGACTTATTGACCATTCACTTTCAACGAGTAGGAAGTGCCTCGTTGCCCGAAGTTTTTCCCTAAAAAATTGAATACAAGCCGGATGTAGTTCTCTTGATGCTGGCGGCTATCATATCACCGCTAGCTGTTGGCCATGGTTGAGCATCCGTGATTGACTGCCCGCTTCATGCCCCATCCTCTTGAGCTATACTAGAGTGGGCCCCGTACAGATAATGTTTCGAAGAAAGCCTTCCACCGCTTCAGGCGTAGGGATTATTGCCTTTTATCCTAGTGTTGACAACTCAAACTGTGGCCTACCATATCACATTAGGATAGGATCTAAGGAAGGCGGAGCCCTACCTCTCCACACTCCATAAGCATCAGTTGTAGTTTAGTCTTCTAAAAGAAGCCTAGACAGACTAGTGCATATCGTATAGAGCAATATACTTTTAGATTGATTCTTGACTCATTCCATGCTTGTGTTGAATGTCGGTTTCCATGAAATGTCCATTTCACGGTCTCTATTCTATCAAGTCGAAGGGTGGGTCGGCAATGGCGAGGACCAGAGCTTTCAGCAAAGGCCCAAGGAAACCAGGTGTTTACAACCATAATTGCTCTGGCTACACCGAACTAAAGCCTTTCAAACCTGTTATGGAACAAGGACATGACATTCGTCGACCTCATCGTCCTCGAACTGTTGGAAGAAGACCACGAGGTCCAGGTTGTAGAAGACCACGAGGCAGGGACACCCCGAACCTGCTCTTCAGTTGCCGACAACCTTCCCCCACCTACGGCGACGACAAAATTGCTCCAGTCCACCTCGATCGGAAACAGCATTGACCCAGCTAACATCAAAGCCCTAGCTGACACCGGAATTGACATCACCATTGGCACAGCAAACGGCGACATACCCCTGTTGGCCTCCAACCCCAAGTTCACAAAGTAGTGAATCTACTGTTGGAATCTCATCACCAGCTACTTCTTGGTCACTAAGCCAAAGGATGCTAAGAGGCAGAGTTTCTCCCATTTAACCTCAGCCCTATTCCTAGATGGTGGAAAGGTGTATGTGAGGCAGAAGTTCAGTTAATCGGAAGTAGTTCATTTTCGTAACCTTCTAAGGTATGAAGAAAAGGGCAATATTGGGTTTTGAAAAACTTTTATAGGTCATGTGGGGTTACATGTGCACAGATTTTGATGGCACATTAGTAGATGCCAACAGTAGGGGTAGAGCTAGTCAATTGTCAAAAAACTTAGTGGTACTCTTAAGACAATATATAAACAATAAGGGTACAGTTTGTCAATTAGCTAAACAGTAGGGGTAGTTTAAGAAATTTGCCCTTTAAAATTCATGTTCTCTGATCAAGGAAGAAAGACCAAGAGACTTGGCAACAAATTATAGATTTATTCTACCAGTGTGGGCTAAAGAGAAAGACAAGATAAAATATCCTAAAAATTAAAACTGTGGACTAAAGAGCAGAGATTAAGGGTTGCTTTGTAGATACAGGGGTTAAGATCTGATGCGAAAAATTAGATAAGATGCATACATTCATAGATGCAAGAGGAAGAAGAGATATTGTACTTTAACAAAACATAAATAAAGGGCCTTAGAACTTAATCATAAAATTAAAATCTAAAATATTCCTAAATAACTAATTATTTGGCATTAGGGATGGCTATAGGGTGGATTTAATGGGTGACTTACCCTGCCCCCCCTATTGGAACAGATTTCACATTGCCATTAATGGGGTCTAGTCATGTTGAGTTTTAAATGATTTGACCCATCTTGATTTCAATTCTAGGTCTTTTTTTTTAAAGTAAATAAAAATTTATTAAAATAAAAAAAAATACAAGAAAACTAGTAGTCACCTGAGAAAAGAAGAAATCAACCCTCCACCGCACACAACCCAACCCCAAAACCAAACCAAACCAACAACTAAATTCTAAACGCCCCTGAATACAGAAACTCCTTATTCAAACCATGCTAAGCTACCATAACTCCAATTAAAATTACAACTCCACTCCGGTTCTGGGTCACATTTTACGCAACCCATCCATCAGATCCTTAGCTTCATGAAATGGTAAAAGGAATAGCTCTAATTTAAGGGTTATCTCAATTGTATGAATGTAGACCTAACCCTATTTGTTACTTGTTAGTGCAAAAGTCAAAGAGGAAGTTAGGGACTAGACTATCTCCCTTCCACCTCACTTACCCCATCATTCATTCCACTCGAGATGACAAGTGGCCCTCTAATTGGAGGTGACACTACAATTGGATATCTCAAGTACCACCCACCAATCCCCCTATCTCTAATTTCCATCCTCTCTCCCCTTGTAGATTTCTCTAACTTCTGCACTGAAGCTTTCATCCCAAATCTCTCTCTACAATGATAACTTTCCTCTCCAACTCCCTAGATCTAGACCTCCCTCTTCCCAATATGGCAATATCTTACTTGCTATTAATGTCTTACTTTTGTGATCTCTCCATCTCTTGTATTTCTTCCTTGTCTATCTCTCACAAACAAAGACCCTTCTATTATTATGGTTAGTAGACAATACAGAATCTAGCATGGTATCAGTTTCATGATTTTCACACAGAATAGATTTGGTATTTCAAACCTTCAAAATTTATCGGGATGGGACAGGTTAGGGTTGATGGTAGTAACCTAAGTAAGTGGGTCAGAGCAACCCCGTCCATACCATACCCAACTTAGAACTTACCGGGGTGGCAAACCAAAGGTGGTATGTTGCATACCACACCTATGTTTCCACCAATAGCAGAGCAACAATGACCATGTCATGGCCAGGTATGAAAAAATTCTACTCTGTCCCCACACCCAAAGAAAATGGAAATTGATGTGTTTCCACCATACATGTTGCAACAGACCAGCACAAATGGATATCTCTTTTAATCAATGACTAGTTAATGATCCCATAATCAGTAAGGGGAAACTTATATGTAGGTATCTTATTTGAGACCCACCATCCAAAAGGTAAGTTTTGAAACATTTAGGTTCAGTTTTTTTTTTTTATTTAAGACACTACATTAGGTAAATGTTCTGAAATTCTAAATGTATAATAAACAATAGAGAAAGTTGAATTGGATCAAATAAAAAATCGTATGGTAAATTATAAGATTATTGTTGTTTTTTACAAACTTGTGAAAAAAAACTAAAAATTGAAACACTAAAATCAATATATATATATATAGAAAAATGAATTTACTCTATTTTTAATCCATATCTACTATATATGTACCTAAATCAATAAAGTTTACTACTTATACACTAAAATCCTAAGATGATATAGTTTGACTTGCAGATGATGGAAAATAAAATCAGTATGGTTTTCATAAGGTCTTAAATAAAATCAAGGTGGAAAGGGCATTGTATGCAAGCTACATTAAGCTTATGATAGGTAGATTGGGGATTTTTTATTGAAGTCTTGAGGAGATGTGGGTTCAGTGAAAGATGGTGTAACTGTGTAAGTGGGTGAAGGGGTGTTTACAGACTTGTCATTTCTCAGTGTTAGTGAATGGAGTGGTCAAAGGTTTTTTTGGAGCCTTAAGAGGAGTTAGACAAGGTGACTCGTTATCTCCTTTTTTCTTTACTATAATAGCGGAGGTGTTTGGTAGATTGATTTTGAAAGCAGATGAAATGGGTCTAGTAAAAGGATGGAGAGTAGGAAGGATAGGGTAGTGGTAACACACCTACATTTTTCAAATGATATAATAATCTTTTGTGAGAATAAGGGAGATGAAGGAACTAGTAACTTAAGGATGTTAGTTAATTTGTTTGAGCGAGTGGCAAATTTGAAGATCAATCTCAACAAAAGTGTAGTGGCTGGAGTTAACTAGAGCAAGAAGTGATTGAGATGTGGGCAAGGGAACCAGGATGTTTAACAAGTAATTAGCATTTGAAATATTTAGGACTTCCACTAGGTAAAAACCCTAGATCCCATGACTTTTGGGCCCCATTAGTGGAGAGATTTGAAAGGAAGCTATCAGGATAGAAAAGGAGTTACATCTCTTTGGAAGGGAGGATCACACTAATCAAGTCTACTTTAGCAAACCTCCCTATTTATTACCACTCGGTTTTTAGCATGCATGTGGTTATTGCTAAAAAATTAGAAAAGATAATGAGGAATATTCTATGGGAATTGGGAGAGGGTCTCTTTCCCTTCTTTGTATACTCTCTCTTCTTTCAAGGGTAAACCAATCTCTGAATTTTTAATCCCTTCTCCTTTACTCTATGGGTACGGTTGGAATTTGGGATTCCACAAAAATGTTAGGGATTCTCAGTTGAATATGGTGTGAAACCTTTTGCAAATGTTGGATGGGATCCTTTTAGATGTGAGTAAACAAGTTAGTACAGTCTAGACCTCTCACCCTTCAGGTGTATTCAGCTGTGCTTCCTTCTTTAAATCTTTGTCATCCTCTAATTTTACTGGCTCTCCATTACCGTTTAAAGAAGTGTGGTGCCGCCCTATTCCTCCTAAAGTGAGTGCTTTCAACTGGGAAGTCTTTCACAGTGCAATTAACACGTGTGATTTGTTACAGAGAAAGAGACCCAGATGGTGTCTCTCCCCGAACCGGTGTTATCTATGTGAGTCAAATGGTGAGACTGCATATCATTTGCTTATTTATTGTCCTTATGCTAAACATAATATATATATATATATATTATATATAATATATATTTATATATAATATATTATATAAATTATAATTATATAATAATATATAGTATATGATATATTAATAAAATAAACAATTGTTTTCAATTTTATTATACTATTTTATTTAATTATTGTATATATAAACAATTGTATACATCAAAATTCATATAAAATAAAAATTTTAAGATTTTTTTTCATTTTTTTAAATAAATAGCTTTGGCCCGGTCCACTACCTGGCCTGGCCTAAGGCTCGGCCCATGAGACAGCCCAGCTTGTGGCCCGCGCGGGCTCAGGCCGTGGACCGTGCCAGGCCGACCCCCCAAAATATCCCATGGGAGGGAAGCACGGCCCGGCCAGCACTTTGCGCTAGCCACACGCGAGTCGTGCCATGCCGGCCCAGCACGGCCCGTTTTACACCTCTAGGCAGGATACTGTGGAGATGCACAAGTGCAGCCATGCTTTGGTCTCTATGGAAGGAAAGAAATGTAAGGATATTTGAAGGAAGAAAAATGAGCGGAGGAACATTGATAGATGGAGTTACAGCCAATGTGGTCCTTCGAGTTAAATCTTTGAAACTATTATTTGATTTTACATATGATGATCTGATAAGGATATAGAGAACAATTGCAGCACTACCTTCTTCCAAGAAGAAAACTATAAGGGATTGGCTTCCCCGGGAATATGGGTTATTAAAATGAATTTTGATGGAAGTAGTCTTGGTAACCGGGGCCTTCTAGTATAGGAGGGGTGTACAAAAAGAACAAGCTCCGTGGTTCTTCAAAGAAGAGATCAAGGAAGTTAAAAGGTTTGCAGATGGTATGCAAGTGGATTTTCAATGGATCCCAAGATCAGCTAACAAGCAGATCAAATAGCAAAACAAAGGGTGCACAGGGAAACCTGTTTCTAGGCTTAGTTGTAATTGCAAAAGTAAAATGGGTGGTTTTTTATATTTAATTTCCAGGGGTAACCGAGGCTACCCTTGGTGTAACTCTTTTTTAATTCTTAATAAAATTTATGTTATTCATAAAAAAAAATTGAAATTGAAACCCTTGGGATTCATTATTCAAACTGTGAACCATATCGCAAATCATATGATTTTTTTTTATGTTTTTTATCGGCACCAAATCACAAGATTCTGACAATTACACTTAAATAACCCACTTTATCTAGAAGAATGGGACCTCATTGTTTGGTCATAGGTCATTGCATCAACCACACAACTTGCTTATCCATGGACCCAGTGAAAGGTTGCTTTAAATGCCCTTGCTAATGCTATTCCTTCATTGCATTTGGTACATGTGTTTTTAATTATATCATGGGTTAAATCTTATCATTCCATCTAATTTTTTCTTCAGGGTCCTTACACAATGTCATCCATCAAATATACAAGCTTTTGAAGGCTTTTCCAAAAGTTAATTTTAGGCCTTGTGAACATGCCCAATGGAATACAGTAATATTTGCTCTAGGGAGTTAGGAAGGAGAAAGGAAATGGGAAAATTTTAGCCAAATCAGTTCAAAGGATTTGTGAAGATATTAATTCACATCTTATGAGTAAGAATGTTATGCTAAAGGATTTTAATAGGCCCAAACGAGTGGCAGGAGGGGGCATTACTGGGTATAAAGGTAAAATCTGAGGCTGGCAAGCATGAAGATGGGGGTTCAAATCTGAGTGACCACTTTGTGCCAATAAAATGCAAAAGGTTAGGTATGTAACTATGTATACAGAACGTCCCTCCCAAGACCCCAGAGAGCCGGAACCAACACAAAGGAAATACATTAGAGATAATAGAACAAACTAAAGAGACACTACCCAATATCAACACCCAATTTTTTGTTATGTAATCTAAACCTTATCGTCTCTACATCTTCACCATTTCTCCAAATGAAATTCACACAATAAACTTACATCCTAAACCTACGCTTTTAGATACTTCAAAAGTCAAAACTGCATTTTGCAAACCAGTTCTGAGACCCCAAATTTATCTTGCACCATCCAATCACTTCAAAAAAAAACGAAAGAAAAAAAAAATAACACACTTCTCAAGGATCATTCAGTATCTCCTTGACAAAATTCAATCAAACACAACCACTTCTCTCTTGGGCCTTAAAGGCCATTTCCAAAGCAAAAGGTTATGAGATCTACAAACATGACCGGACCACAGTCACCACACTTTCAACCTACTAACCCATTAGCAGATAGTTCCATTAAGTCGAGACTAGAAATAACGAGAGCTGTGTAGTGTTTCTGCATGTAAGGAGTGAGAAGAATTACCATGCACATCAACTTGCAAAATATGCGATGAGGTGAGTTAAATCCAGAGAAAAAGTGGGAAGGAAGACCTTTTCAACGAAAAGAAAAAATGGGGGGAGGAACCAAGTCTGATAAATTCTGCTAAATTAAATCACAAGAGAAATGTATCACATTATAAAGCAAAATGGGCTCTGCAAAGAAAAGCTTATACTGTGAGATTGGCAGTAATCCAAGTTATAGATAATATAATATCAATTACAGATTGCAGTAAAAGGAAGTGACGAGTCACTGGCACATCAAGATAAAAGAGAACAATAAAGAAACAGAACAAACAGAAAGAGTAACRTCTAATATGACGATCGCTTACATGGTTGGAGAATCAGAAGGAACAGCCGCAAGGGCAGCTTCTTTCTCAGAAGCCATGGATGAAAGGGCGGACAAGTGAGACCCTAAAATGCCAAGTCTGATAAGTGGGCGCGTTTTATCTTCTCTGCAACCACGCCCCGACATGTTTTCATTTTTTCTTCCCCGTGTGAGATGCTATTTCCAATCCCCCACTTGTGCACGGACACGTCACATCGAGGAACGAGATCCATGGTGTCTAAGGCAACCGTGTTAAGTACGGTTATCAAGCCGTAAAGCTAGCAATGTTCTCAGGCTAATCTCGGAATCTCGATATTGACCAACCCGTATTTTGTATATACTATATAGACCAGCGGGCCTGCGGGGGCCCGTGACGTTTTAAATAATTAAATCTTTATTTTAATAAATTTATTATAAAAATATTTTACTAAGTTAATAATTTAGTAATTTGAATTAATTATATCAATATTTTTCAATGAAAATAATAAATTATTGTTAATTACTTAATAAAATAATTATTTTTTCCATATTATTTGTTTGTGTTCTATTTTATTTATTTTACTTTCTCAATGATTAAATGTTTCAATTTTTTGTAAATATCACTTAAATATTTAAAATACTTAAATATCATTAAATATATAAAATTAGGCTATAGTCATAATTAAAATAATCTATAGTTAACTTTTTTATTCATAATTAAATTGATCTAAGCCCAAACTTAAGGTTTAGTGCATTTTTTAATTGTTAATAAGTTTCGTTAATATTTATTGGTTTTAAGTGAAGTTTAGTGCATTTTTAATTAATGATTTTTAAATAATATTTTTATTTTTGTTATTTTATGTTTAATTGTTTAACCTCAACCTATTTATATTATTTGATTTATTAATATTTTATTTTATTATGCTGTATTGCTATTCCCATTCTCTCTCTCTCTAATAGTGTATAGGTTATTAAACTAAGCAAAATAGACAATGATTACTTTTTTCTATGGGCCACTTTTGTCATGTAATTAGTTCTCTATTAGTAATTAGTTGATTTAAGAAACCATGTCAGGATATATTTGTAMACTAGCAAGGTAGTGTGATGCAGAAATATTTATGTTTATTAACAATTRATCTAAATTAATATATAAATTACCTTAACCACATATAAGTAGGGGTGTAAACAAATTGAGCTTTTYATGAGCTATTCAATCTTGACTCATGAAAAGCTCAATTCGACTTGATTTAAATCGAGATTCGAGCCAAGTTCGAGTCCATTAAAGCTCGGCTCATGAGGCTCACGAACCTAGCTAATTGAGTTTAATATATATCTATATATATAATATTTTTTATTATATACATACATACATACATATTTATATATATAATATTTTAATTTTTCGTATGTATGATAATAAATAATCTTTATATGTTTAATTTTTATTTTTTATTGGAAGTTGTCTCATAATCAAGTTCGAGTTGAGCAGAGCTCAAACTTGCAAGTTTTTGAGTCGAGCCAAAATCGACCTTAAGTCTCTAACTTGAATATAACATTGCTTTGGTGAGATTAGCTCAAAATCAAATAGCCATGTAWTCGGCTCAAGTGAGCTCGAATCCACCACTACATATAAGTACAATTAATCTAAGTGTTTTTTTCTCTTCAATATAAATTACATTAGCATAACTAATTAAGCTACATTAATTAAAGTAACCTAGTGGAGACCCCATGCAATTGCATGGGCTTTCTTAACCAAAATCCAAGTTGAAGGACCCTTGTGACATTTTCAATTGGGCTAAACCAAAGTGATTACAACCCAAGTTGAAGGACCCTTGTATTAGTTTTTTATTAATGTTTAATCATTTTTATTATAATTAAATAAATTGTTGGTAATTTTTATTATTCAAARTTGAATTTAAATGGGTTTAAATATTTATTAATTATTGTTAGATAAATTTGTTTCAATTTTACTAATTTCTATTATATTTTGTTCTTTTTCATTTATTTTAAGTGGATTTAAATATATGTACAATCCCCATCCTCGCCCCCAGTTTCAAAATAAATCCCCATCCCCATATGTGATCCCTGTCGAGGAGAAAAATGAACATCCATCCCCAATGGAGATAGGTTCCCCATTAAGGACCCGAATTCATAAATTCTTTTTCTTTTTGAATTTAAAAGCTTGCTTTCGGAAAAAAAAAGTATTTACTTAAAATAAAGAAAACTCCAGTAACTTAATTGTTTAGCATTTATCATCATTAATCACCAAGATGAAATAGAAATTTGTGCAATACATAGTGGCATTATTGTAATTAAACAAACTGATTCACTTCCCATCCTGGTCTCTGTCCTCCATCCGGTATTACAGTTATTCCTTGTCCTCATCATAGTCTCTGCAAGAACAGTCCCCATCCATGATCCCAATCAAGTCGAGGAGGATAGATACCCAATGGGCATCATAATTAACTAAAATAAGTTGTGTTATATTTATTAAGTTAGTTTGGTTTTGTTAGTTAATTTAATTTGACTAAGTTAATATTGATTAAATTAGATTTATCATGTTAGGTCAATTAAACTAAATTTAATAAATTGACTAATTTACCTAATTGAATTATGTTGAACCAATTTACTTAATTGAATTATGATAAGTAAACTATGCCAACCTAATATGATAATTAGTTTTGGATACATTACATTTATTTAAAAATAATTAATATAAGAGAAAGGGGAAGGGAGAGAAAGAATGGATTGATGTGGAGAGAGAGAGAGAGAGAGGTTATATAATTTATTAGGAATGTGAAGTGTATTTAGGAGATGTTAGAGGGAAAAGGATTAGGTAGGAAAAAAAGTTTATGAAAGATTTTAGGAAGTGAAGATGTTTTAAGAGGGGTGATTCAATGATATCACATCATTGACAAGCCAATTAAAATATAAGATAAGAAATAGAAAAGAGAGGTGTTTACATGACATCTAGGAGGAGAATAGGAAGGGGAAAGGAAAAAAGAATAGAGAGAGAGAGATAGGTAGAGAGAAAATAAGCTTAACAACAAACCATCTAAAAGACAAAATAAGCAATAAAAGGGAGAAGAATCTTAACTTATAAATACAAGGTACCAACACTAGCACTCATAAGAAAACCTAGTTCACTACAAGCACAACAATTTCCCCTCTTATTTATTTTAGCAACCCAAGTAGTCAAGCACCCATCTCAATAGTGTGAATTACAATAAGTAGCCTAAGGGAAGGTTTAATGTTTCTTACATTGTATTAGCAAAACTTGGGACAAGACTTGGGTTTCCCTATCAAGAACGTACCAATATACCACTTAAAAACAATCAAATCAAAAGACACATGTGGATTCTTCAATATACTCTCAAAAGAGGTGTTGACCTTGTGGACTCCATGGTTGCAATGGGCAAGCCCCCAAAAGTCTATAAATGGTTGTGCTTGTCGATCAGAGAGAAAATAGAAGGGGGGATAAAGAGAACGAGGGGGAAGAGTCGGTCTAGCCAAGCTACACAACAAGAAGGTCATGTCTCTCCCAAGGGAGCTTTGAGACTTCTTTATTTATCAGCCAAATAAAAAATCACATAACATAAAAAGAAAACTTTCCCCAAAGCGAAAAAAGTGTGTGATTTGATAAGATATGGGACAGAAATGTTACAAGTAGGATTGTACCACGTGTCACTGTAGAGATCTCGAGATCTAGCTTCCTGCCCTTATCCTCCCGGCCTGCATGTAGAACAAGCTCAACTACAACACTATTTCTGGAAATAGGGCTGCAAGTCAGGTCAGGTTGAGGCCAACCCTACCCCAATCCTAAGTTCTAAACCCCAATCCTAACCTTAACTAAATTCCTTCAACCCTAATCCAACCCAACCTTCTTCCCATTCCTTAAAACCTCATAGAATTTCTCGATTTTAGATCTTAACTCAACTTTCACTATATATATTAATCCTATATTTCATTAGTATTTGTTTGTTAACGTTTTTTTTTTTGTTCTTTTAGTACAAAATTCAAAAAAACAAGTGTAAAAAATGACTATAGTTTATTATGAATTATGACTTACGATAAATTTTTCTTGGGCGACAAACAACATAGAGGAGATGAAGAACAAAATTTACAAAAAACATAAAATAATATTATTAAGGTTTTAGTCTTTATGATTAAGATTAAGCAAATCAATGTATATTATATTTTACATATAACATATATTTATATATTACATGTACTATAGAGTCGGGTTCGGGTTGGGTTGGATTGGCTAAGGGGTCAACCCTAACCCAACCCGAAGTAAAATTAGGTTCATGAATTTCAACCCTAACCTGAATATCAACCCAATCCAATTGGGTTAGGGTTGGGTTCGGGCCAACCCGACCCAAGTTGCAGCCTTATCTGGAAACCTCTCATTAGGGGTGTCAATTGGACTAGATTTGGTCCAATCCGATCTCGTCCAGTGTGAGTCCATTACAAATGGACTTGGTCCAATCCAGTCCAATGAATATTTTGGACTGGTCCAGAGACTGTTCAATGTGTTCAAATTCCTGTTAATTTAGACTGGCTTGAACTCAAACCTGGTCCATTGACAATTATGTTCTTATGTTCTACCAATGGATCAGATATTGGCTCAATCCAATATAAATTCATTATGGATGGACCAGGTCCAATCCAATATGTCATATTGGTCCGTCCAAATTCAATATGTCTTATTGGTACACCCCTACCTCTCATGCCTTAGGCATTTGTTTGGGGTATTGATGCATCAGTGTATCATTGTAGGTTTTTTATGTGTTGTAGTATTACAGTGTTGTGGCACTTGTATAAGCATTGTAGACTTATGTTTTGCTATGCCGCAGTGCTTTAGCAGCATGTCATCGCAGCATGGGCCATTGTGCTAACATGCCAATTTATAGGTTTGAAGCCCTATTATACTATGCATTGTGACTACGATTTACTATGTCTCATTGCGTGAATGCTTGTTTGCTGTGACCAAAGCTTGAGTGGGACTGCAGTATGGGGATTTTTTAGGCTACATTAGTTATGACAAAATGTTCTCAAGCACAGTTTTTTGTCATTTAAGTGTGGAAACCCAAGTTTGCCAATGTGATGTAAGTGCCCTATGGTCATTTAATTGAGTGTCCTTGGCGCTATCTTTATGGGACCTGGGTTCATATGCTTATACATTAGCCCTTCTGTTTATTGACAAAAGTATCTTTGTCAATAAGCACAGTCTATGTGTGCACGTTTCCGAATAGAAAAGGGTTTAGTTATTTTGTAATTTGCTCAGTCTAAGGTCTTACTTATTGATATAAGTATTTCTGTCAATAAACAATGTGTAATTTGTTAAACGATTTGAACATTCTTGTTATGCTTATTTATGATTTGCTTGTAATGTTTTTTTTTTTTATGTAATGTGTGGTGTGATTTGAGGAATCCTATTAAGGGTGAACATGTCTAGTTTATGGGGTAAGTAAAGGAGGTGTTAACTGTCTTTCTTCATGACGAAGTAGCTCTTCACTACTTCACTAGTGATAGTTTGATATGCTTTTATAATGTTTTCAAAATGTGTTGGTCTTTTAGTGTCGTTTTTATCCATAAATATTGTAGGATTGAATAGTATGTGAATGTTATTACGGTGAGGGATGTTTACATAAAAAAAAATATTCCAATTGTGAAAGTAACTTGGACGGGAATTAGCATGACATTCATCGTTGTGTTTGTACATTCCTTCGATCAATGTACTCGTAGTGGCACAAAATGTAATGTAGTTTTTAGAATGTATAATGTAAATATGTAATTTTATCAATGACTTGGTGTTTGAGCAATGGGCACTAATGTGTGGTAATTTAGTGAATAACATATGTGGATATGAATGTTTACATAGCTATTGTGTCGGACATTTATGCTGTGTTGGATATGTATGGCTTTTATAGATTCTTTATTTATGTCCCGAATCTAGTGTAATACGAAAGTGATGTAACTTGCAGTGTAAATGCTGAATCATTTTATACAATACTTTTAAGGAAAAAGAGTATATTCTTTTGTGGAATAATGTATTCATCTACTCAGTGTCAGTTTTTAGGTTAAGTATCTCGTCATTTGGTCTGCTTCCAAATGGTCGATGACTCAGGTCGAAGTGGAGAACTTTGGCTGCCGAGTTGAGTCAAGTTGGGTAGACTAGGTGGCGAGCTGACTATAGTGCCGAGCTACCCATGAAGTGCTGAGCTGACCAGGTGGCGAGCTGCTTGTAAGGTGCTGGGCTGACCAGGTGGCGAGCTGCTTGTGAGGTGCCGGGCTGACCAAGTGCTGAGCTGCTTGTGAGGTGCCAGGCTGACCAGAGGGTCGAGCTGAATTGATGAGCTTCGTTGCTCTTTAGAGACCTGCAAGGAACCAAATGTCCGAGGACCCGGGGTGGCTAACCCGGCGAGATCGCTCCGATGCTTAAGTCAGTACTCTCATAGTAGACTGCAAGCTAAAAATCACAAAGTCTAAGAGCTAGAACTTGCTTAATTGCTTACTTGCCCTCTTGTTGTCATTGGGGTTGGTGCCTTTATATAGGCCTTGCTCACGTACCGCCCCCGAGATCTCCGAGAGGTCGTGTCTAACTGGTCCGAGATCCTCAGAGATAACTGCCATGCATGTTGACCATCTTCCGAAACAAAGGCCAACCTCCAAGGATCGTGGGGTATGCATGCCAAATTTGTCGGCGAGCACGTCTTGTAGGTCGCCAGATCGGCGCATGTGCCAGGTCGGCACCTGGGCCAGGCCGTCAGGTTGGACACCATCAACTTAGCAAATTGTTGCCTGAGTGGTTCCGAGTATCACCTAATTGTTCTGAGATGCCATGTGTTACAATGTCATTGGAGGGCCAAATCCGCCCTCATCACCTACATAGGTCTCTATTAAGAAATAAATATGCCTTTTATGGTGTCTTTGTAGTTTGTATAGGGTTTTGTGCCATATGAAACCTAAAGCTACATAAGGTTTGTTGAAATGGATTTGCCTCTATCTTATCTGTGTGACCCCTATAGAATTTTGCGTCGTGTGGGACCAATG
This sequence comes from Nelumbo nucifera, assembly GCF_000365185.1. The sequence goes on from NW_010729082.1 coordinate 5,529,827, forward strand.
ATTGCATAGGGCTTATTGAAAATGGATATGCCTCTATGGTGCCTTTCGAGGGTCTGTAGTGTTATGCGTTGTGTGAGACCTCCAATTGCCTTTCGAGGGTGTGTAGTGCGGGCCACAATCTATAGCAAAGTCTACAGGTTGGGTAGGTGGGCCACAGTAGGGCGTTGGGTAATCCATACTTTTTTGTATTGATGATAGACATACTCTATGTATACTTGTGCAAATATCATAGATTTCATATTTTCCTCACTTGTATAACGTAGGGGCCTCCTTAGGTGGCTTCTATCAAATTCACTTTGATCTTCTCTAGCTATAGAAAATATCGTTTTGTTTTATTTGTAGGAAATGCCGTTTACCTATACAAAGGTCCAACACTGAAACTATCTGAGCTATTATATGGCCTTTAACAGAAAACCTTTTAACAAGATACTATGGCAAAATCCAAATAGCTACTTGATTGGCCAAGAGTATGATGGTTGTTAATCACAAGGTTTTACAAGGTTAGAAGCATAGTTGAGGCGTAATGGCCCAAGAAGGTGAGACATGAGCCTCAAAGGTTAAGAATAAAATTAATTAAAGTTTATAAATTAATAAAAATAACATATAATATACCAATTTACAATGATAGAAGGTATAAATATCTATAAAACAAAATATTATAAGCAATAAGTGTTAGCATTTAATCATTAAATAAAATAATAAATAATCAACAAACTATAAACATTTTACATCTCATGTTTCAAAATGCAAATTTCTCAGATAATTCAAGTAACCAATTTAGAAGAAAAGAAACATATGAAGAATCATCCATATAATTGGATATTAGATTTATTGTCATTCAATAGTTTAGAAGAAAGAAAAAAACTTAACCAATAAAAAGAAAATAAATCCACTAGGAAAAGAAATGAGAAAAATAACAAACTTGGGATGCTATATTTAGAATAATTATAACAAAAAAACTCATTTGATATATCCAAGAGAAACTAAGAAATTGATTGTCCCTTTTGCATTGAATTCTCCTAAAACACTAGGGTTGTGTTTGGTTTGAAGGAAAAGGTAGGTAAAGGAAGGAAAGACAAGGAAACCTATACAAGGTTCATAAAAGGTTTCCGTACCTTTTCCTTCAAACCAAAAATAGCCTAAGAGAAACTAATAGAACTTGATTTTTCCTATTGTTTTTCATTTATACTCTTTTTATTTGTCTGGTGTAATTATTGGAGTGCTTATTCCATATATTTTTAACTACAAAAAATACACAATATATATATATATATATTTGCGTTAAATCACTAAATAATTATTGATGCTTGAGGCTTACACCTTTTTATGCCTCAAGTTACGCTTAACGCCTTGAGTACAAATTATAATTAAGACAATATTATGTTCTCCATGAACACAAATTATAGTTAATTACAAATAAATTAAAATAAYAATATTTTTAAAATAATAAAATTTATTAAATTCAAATAAAAATTAGTAAAAAATATTACTAATTTATTGGTTTAAAAATGTTAATTTAAAGTTCTTTTAAAATTAATAGAAATTAAAAAAAAATTTATGAATATCAGATAAATTTATTAATACAATTATAAAAATAGAACTAATAATGMAAATAATATTTAGTAAATTTCAATACAAGTTAAAATTAACAAAGAATAAAAGCATACGAAATTTGTCATCTCATTTGGATGCACTGCATTGCAGTCTCTCCCTTCCCTTTCTCACCACTCATGTTCTGCCAATTCACGTTTCACATTTCTTTACCCACCTTTCTCATTAGGTCATGTGGCAAGGCAAAGAAAGGCAGGTATTAATCAAGACATCCTGATTTTTTCTATTCCATTGAGAGAAGATCATGTGATTTTCTCCTTAACTCTATCTTCTCCCTCCATTTCCCTTCTCATTAAGACAAATCGATAGGGGTTTAACCTATATTATTACACCACATCACCCTTTCTCCAAGAGTTATATAAAATCATATATGGAATAGAAACTTGCCCAAATCCCAACATTTGGAAAAAAGGGAAGTTGCCAACTTCCTTCCCTTCCATTTTTTAATGAAACTCTAGATAGAGTTTTGAAGTTAACTTGACACTTGTTTTGGAGTTTATCCCTGCAAAGAAAACATTGCAGTTCACCCTTGAAAAGAAAACATTGTGTTTAGAATTCCTTCCTAGAGAGAGATCACACTTCACACCCTGTTTCCTAGAGTTCGCCCCTTGTTATGGATTGCTGATCATTGAACCCAAGTACGATTTCTCTCTTGTGTTTATTTCTCCTCTACCAYTGTGAATACTACTGTTCTTTTTCTTCTCTTTTAAGCACTTGGGGCTTTGCTTTTAGATAAAGAGCTTAACAACTCCTTAATCCAGGCATGGCAATGAAGACAAGCACCATGCTCCTAAAATCAAYAAAAACCTTGCAGTTATACTCCAAACTCATTCAGGAAGCTAAACTACTTCAACATGTGCAAAAGCAACAATTTTGAAGGAGTTTTTTACCATTGTTCAGGGAACTGAACTACTTAAGACACTCAAGAATAGGCATCCCAATCTTAATAGTATATAAGCGTTGTGTCARTGCACTTGTATTTTAGCCTTCTTCTCAATGATATTTATATTTTCCAAACTTATATGTTTTCCATGTGTTTCAAGCCATTTAAAACATGGTTTATTGTGCCTTTTGTGAGAGCATTGTTTCCCGTTGACGTTGCTGGAGTATATTAGGCCTCCAGGGTGTGATGGCTGGTGTCGAGCTTTTCTAAATGGAAGTACTTTTATAAAAATACTTTTATGGAAATACTTTTATAAAAATACTTTTACGAATACATTTTAATAAAAGGCACTTTTAAGGAAAAATCATTTTAATAAAAGTACTTTTATGAAAGCATTTTTATAAAATTCAACTAGGAAGAGTTTTATAAATGGTATTCTAAAATTCAACTAGGGATAATTTTGAAAGAAAAAAATTGAATAAGTGCTTATACAATAAGCATTTAAAAATGCTGGAAATTTGGGCTTAAAAAAATAAGCCCTTACTTTTTAAAATAARCACTTATTTTGGGCTTATTTCTCAAACACCAATAAATGCTTAATGGTGTGATCCCAACCTAAATAAGTACTTCCAAACATAGCTGCTACATTTAGGATGCAATTTTTTTTTTTTTTTGGGGGGGGGGATGTCAGGTTAAGGCACCCCTTTTTTTGGGGGGCTCGTTTTGACCGTTAGGAGTAGGTAACCCGTTCCCTGTCTTTGTTTCTATTGCATTCTATCTCATCGTATTACATTTTGTTCTGTGATATTTGAGAATCACCGTCAATACCTCGGTGTAGATCCGGGATAATCCTTTGTTCCATAGCCMTGGRGMTATTTACAACTAGCCAATTAAGAATTCTCAGATGTACTAGTACTAGCAGTGCATCAAAGATGCADTCATCAATTCTCCCGAGAGGCCACAATTACCGCGAGCAAACATAGTAATGACGAGGAACRCATTTTTGCTATGCTACTAATACTTGTACTTGTTCTGGAGAACTAAAACAAGAATTCTCTTTCTTCATCATCAATCGAATCACTATTTGCGACCCAGGATTCTATTTTATCATCAATCCAATCACCATTCACGTTTTTTCTTTTTCTTATCAATGAATAGATCTCTTTACTTGTACGGCTTAGATGTCTCGTATTTCTCGAAAAAGTGATTCGATTGATGGGATTTGGTATGATACTTATGTGATCGATGAATTAAAATTGTTTCAATTTGGAGAATGGGAATGTTGTAGATAAAAATCCAGTATTTTATAATGGAAACAACCCAAGGAACTATGGTCAATTTTTGACTGAGGACAAACATCTTCATATAGATACAAATAATTTCATTAATATTAACTTAAAGTTCTTTCTTTGGCCCAATTATCGATTAGAAGATTTAGCTTGTATATATAAATTTGGGCTCGAGCTGCTTGAAACCTTAATCCAAGCCCCACCCAAATTTAGGCCAAGCTTGAATTTTTTTGTCCCAATCCCATCTCACAGTCTAAAAATGCAGCCTGCAGGTCCGACCCATGCAAAGACTCACGTTGGATTGTGTCTGGTTCAGGTTTTTTTTTTTTTTAAAGGCTCATCCAAGTTGCACTCCTAATTAAATTAATTTATGATTTATTTCATTGTATTTTTGCCGGGTAATTGGGCAAATGATGTAAGATATGCATTTCCGTTTAATCCCCTTTTGCTATCATATCAGAAATAGCGATGGGAGTTGAGTTCCCACTTTCAGCAGGAGAAGAAGATAGTTTCATGTAACAACTAACAACTAACAACTAACAACCAACAACTACAGGGTAGAAGAGACTCGATAGGCATATCTCGGTACACTCTCAACACACCCTCAGTATACTCCCCATCTAATTTCTTCTGCCAAAGAGCCTGAAATGCCGAACAAGAAGAGGAAGAGACTCGAACGGCCTACCATTCATCCTCGCAATAGATACTCTGAGAACCCACCTGATTTTCGTCTGTTGGCGTCGCTGTATCCGTCATTCGAATCCTTTGTCTTCTACTCTCACGACGGTCGACCCAGGATCGATTGGACTGATTTCAATGCCACAAGAGAACTCACCAGGGTCCTGCTCGATCACGACCATGGTGTCAAATGGTAATCGCCTCTTATATGAGTAGCTACCTGCCTGAGGTTGTTGGCCTCTTCTTGCGATTTTAGTTCACGTTACGTTTAAGGGTCTTTCACACAATAGTTTCTCCTTCGCCTATATATTTAGGTATAGAATTGTTTATTTTCCTTTTTCGTGTTTAATGATCTCTTTCCCCTTTCCGTTGTTCCAGTTTGTCATCTTGTGAGTTCACCACCTGGGTTTTTGTAAATTTTACGTTTTTTTTTTTTTTGGTTACTGATTTTGCCGTTGTTAAGGGGTTACTTCTGTTATCAGGATCTCGTTCAGTCATAGCAGTTATGTCAAGTGTTATTAGCGATGATGGTTTAATCGCTCTTCATTTTTCTTAATGTCTTGGATGTTGAGATTTCAATAGTTTATTATGGTTTTCTTTTGTAGATTTAGGGAGTTTTCTGTATTGTGCAAGTTTGTTCATTACATTGGTGTAAATGAAAAAAATTTCAGGTGGATTCCTGATGGCCAACTTTGCCCCACGGTACCCAATAGGTCCAATTATATCCACTGGATTGAAGATCTTTTATCATCTGAAATCATTGCTAAGACTAACACTAGTCAGGATAAGGTGAGGGGATTTGATATTGGAACTGGAGCTAACTGCATCTACCCACTTCTTGGTGCGTCTCTCTTGGGTTGGAGCTTTGTTGGAACAGGTGGGCTTCTTTGGTTCTAAGGATTTTCCATTGCTCCGGACCACAAGATTTTGGTTGCCTTATATCTTATACGTTTATTCTAATTGTTGATCCCTAATATCAATATTGTTCTTGCTAAACTTGCAGACGTTACTGATGTTGCCCTAGAGTGGGCAAGACAAAATGTTAGGAATAATCCACACATATCAGAATTGATTGAAATTAGAAAGTCTGGTGATGCAGGGCAGAGCCTCTTGACAGAAGAAACTTGTAGTGGACAGATGGTTTCTGGTGAACCTGATCCAGGCTTAGGAGATATTTTGTCTGAGAAATCAGAATCATTAACTTCAAATCCAGTAGTTTCTGATATTATGAAGGAATACCATGGACCACCTGTACTTTTTGGTGTTGTTAAGGATGGTGAGAGTTTTGATTTCTGTATGTGCAATCCTCCATTTTTTGAGAGCATGGAAGAAGCAGGACTAAATCCAAAAACTTCATGTGGTGGCACTGCTCAAGAGATGGTTTGTCCCGGTGGAGAAAGGGCTTTTATATCTCAAATAATTGAAGACAGTGTTATTTTGAAGCAATCTTTTCGGTAAATCCTTTCCATGCTTGTGTTTCATTTTCTTCTCGGGTATCAAGATGTTTTTAATGTGATAGTGGATGCTATTTGTTGCTTTCTTATCTGATCTGGTACTTTTAGGTGGTACACTTCAATGATTGGGAGGAAATCCAATCTAAAGGTACTAGTATCCAAGCTTCGGGAGGTGGGAGTCACCATAGTGAAGACTACTGAATTTGTCCAGGGAAAAACATGTCGGTGGGGTCTTGCTTGGTCTTTCACACCTCCATTGAAGAAGATGATAGTGTCTCATCTGGTTGAGAAGAGAAAATTTTCATTCATGCTTGAGGTCTCTGTCATACACAAACACAACTCTCCATGCGATCAATTTACATTCTATTACATTGTTTCTTTATAGAATTTCAAACTCTTCAACTTTAAAACAAAACTGATACTATTATATATTTTTGAATGGTAACTTGAACAAAAAAAATGAGAAATGCTATTGTTGTTAAAGAGATTGGTGTTCACTCATTTGTAACTCTCTATTGTTGAAAAGGTGCACAAGGGGCAACTTCTCCTAGAATTAATAATGAACATAAACTTTTTTTTTTGATAAGTAATAACAAAAGTAAACTTTGCAGCACATCTACAACATTCACATCTACCTCTGCCCTAATAAAATTAAAAAATTTTGTTTTCTCAATCATTACAAAAACTGGGCAAGTCCAGCCATCTGAATTTATCAATATGAAATACCAATAAAAGATGGTAGGTTATAAAATGAGTGTCTCCAATAGGTGATAAAATGTGGGAAAGTAGGCTTAATGGTTTGGTCATGTGCAAGGTTCAAAGTATTGATGCAATACTCTCTGTATTGGGCGTATTGTTTTGTATCTTTGGGCATTTGATACACTTGTTTACAGGTGTTTTCAGGAACCCAATTTTTTTATTGATTAAATAGTTTAAAAGTATAAAAATGAAATTTGGAAAAACTAGGGAAAATAAAATGCGTGGCCAAAAAAGTATTGATACACCCTTGCTGATAGATTTGGGTGTATCGATACTTTAAACCATGGTGGCATGGTCATGTGTAGAAAAGATCATCTATAACATCTATGTGAAGAAGTGATCTGTCACAAATTGAAGGGTCTAGAAGAACTTAGGGAAGACCAAAAAGGGCTTGGGTAGTGAGAAATGGATTAAAGACTCATAATTTAACAATGGACATGGCACTGAACAAAGCAGAATTGTGGAACTAGATTCATGTAGCTGAACCCCATATAATTGGAATAAGGCTTAGTTAAGTTGAGGTTCAAACTTCCATCTTGTAATAACTAATTCACTTTACATTTTTTCCTCTCTTTTAATGGCCACAAGTTTGAACCCAAGGTTGGAAGTGTAATTTTATTGGATATGCCTCCACACAGAAGGGGTATTGTTGTTATGATCCAGTTAGTGGCACCTGCTTTGTTACTATGGATGCCACCTTTATTGAGTCAATCCCTTTCTATAGTCTTCCACCTTAAGGGGAGCAATTGGTTAAGGCCTTTAACCTGCTTGGTTCATCTATTCCTCTCTTAGTTCCCACTTTTGGTGAGTCTTCTCCCAATTCTGCTCCACTTGTCCAGTCATCCTATGCACCCAACTCATCTATTCCTCCACCTTCTCCTCCTGCTAATCCTTCCTACCTTCATTACCCCTACTATCATTTAGGGGTGGTATTAAAGGCAAAGGTGCAGGGATGAGCAAGTTGTTCCCACTACTACAACAGAACCTCCTATGCCAACTCCTAAATAGACAACAAGTTCTGCCATCCCATCCACTTTCCCAGGCTTGGACCTCTCTATTGCAGTAAGAATGGGTAAGAGGAGATGTACAACCGTTGCCAAATGAGCATTACCCTTCTTCCCTGTTTTAAACTTTTTAAGGTTTCAAATGTGGGTTTGGCTTCCAACTCTTGTCCTTGGTGTGTCTAGGCTTCTTGCAATATTCACACACCACTTCATTAGTCTTCTTGCAACATGCCTGCTTGTACTCCACCTAGATTTAGAAGTCATAAAAGTAGAGTGTTCAACATTAGCGCTCTACATCATGGCAACCCTCCTACTCTCTTCACCTTGCACCAAAGAATATGCTATAGCAAGAGAAACAATATCAGTACTAAGGATATATTGCCTAGTGAAGTTGAACTTTGTATTTAACCTAACTAGAAATCAAACACATTGTTCTTCTCAACATATTTTCTACATTGCTCACCATCCTTGGGATCCTTCCATTTTAGGGCCTCCAAATGGTCAATTTCTTCCCATAGAGATGGTAAAGAGGAGAAATACATACCACACTCCTCCCCACTGACACATATTTTTTTTTTGGTCAGCAGGAAAAGAATTTTATTAATATAAAATTGGAGTTACAAGAGATTGGGTGTAAGTTCCCCCCAAAACAACAAAAGATTGCAGATTTTCCCAAAACATTTGCTGTCTTACAGCCCCTTGTTTGGCCAAAGAATTTGCCATTCCATTTTCTGTTCTTCTCACCCACTTAAAGGCAACATTTAACTCTCTTATTAGGCTAACAATCTCCCTGAATTTATACCGGAAGACCCAAAGAATCTGGAACTGTTTTTGGTCCATGAGATGACTACTTTTAGAGTCCTCTTCCACCTCTAGATTATGGAAGCCCAATTGTTTAGCAAGCCTTAACCCCTGCAGTAGACTGACTGGTTCTGTTGTCAATGTATCACCATGTTCCATGGATCCTGAATACAAGGCCACTACTCTACCTTCTATATCTCTGAAAACACTCCCTACCCCAGCCAATCCTTTGTTGCCAATAAAGCTTCCATCAAAGTTGAGTTTTATAAAGTTAGGGGTTGGGGGCTTCCATTCCATCACTATCCTTGCCTTTTCCTGAGCTGATAAAGCCACCTCTTTCCAAGTCCTCAAAATATCATTCGATGAAAGACTTTGAAGTCATCCAATGTTTTCACCCAATGTGCAGCTTTAGTTTACTAAATCAAAAATTCTTCCTGAGTCCTACTCTTATCATTGGAAATTCTCCCATTTCTTTCTTCCCAAATAGTCCAAACCATAGCTGCTCCCCCTTGACACATATTACAAGCCTCTCTTCAGAGTTGATAAACTCTAGTAGTGTTTTTGACTTGGGAATAGGTGGCTGTCATCCTATCCTAAATGTCATTGGCGGTAGAAAGAAACATGTAGTTCCTAGCTATATGTGGCTACATTGAGCAACCAGCCATGACATTACCAATGAATTATCTTTTTCCCACTCTGCAAACTTGGGGTCTTCAAGCTTTGGTTTAGTTTCTTTGCCCGTGAGAAATCCTAGCTTACCTCATCTTCTAATAGTAAGCTTAGTTGATTGAGACCACTTTAGGAAGCTAGTTCCATCAAGTTTCACAGTAGTTATCATTCCACTAGTGATATCAACATTTCCAGGAAGAACATTGGAAGTAATTTGAGTATATTTGGGGGTTTCCATAGTTCACAACTTCTAAGAAGATAAACCCTACTTCAAGAACACTTTCTCACCACTTCCTAGGGCACCAAAAAACAACCGGACCAAAAACAAACCTCAATAGTCAGGTATAGTTGCAGTTTAGCAGTAAATAGGGCCATAAACAAGAACTAGTGGCAAACAAGAACTAGTGGGAGATCTTCGGTATTTCTTGGGCATTGAAGTTGCTCGATCTAAGGATGGTATCTTCATCTCTCAGCGTAAATATGTCCTTAATCTTCTTGCTGAAACTGGTAAACTTGGAGTTAAACCCATCTCCACTCCTATTGATCCTAATCATAAGCTTTCTGCTATAGATGGTGAGCTTTTGTCTGATAAGGGAGTGTTTCAGAGACTGCTTGGGAAGTTGTTATACCTTTGCATGACTCGGCCAGATATTTCCTATGCAGTAAGTGTTATTAGTCAATTTATGCATTCTCCCAGAGATACTCATTTAGCTGCTGCAAAAAGGGTTCTGTGCTACTTGAAAGGTACCTCAGGGAAAGGTATTCTATTTGCTAAACATGGTCACATGAAGCTGGAAGCTTTTACTGATGCCGATTGGATAGGATGCATTGATGATAGAAGATCCACCTCTGGTTATTGTGCTCTGGTTGCTGGGAATATTGTGTCATAGAGGAGTAAGAAATAATCTGTAGTTGCTAGATCCTCAGCTGAAGCAGAATACAAGGCAATGGCACATGGTGTGTCAGAATTGCTGTGGCTACGTTCCCTTCTAGAAGAATTGGGGGTGGACTACGAGAAACCAATGATGCTCTATTGTGACAACCAAGCTGCTATCAACATTGCACATAATC
>NW_010729082.1:5540310-5564379 GCF_000365185.1 Nelumbo nucifera
GCCCACTTAAGGGCATTCTTGTCATCATCTAATTTTTAGATCTTAATAAAATAGGGTTAGAGGAGAATGGAGATTAATTCGACTCCTTCTCTTACCTTCTCTTTTCGCCATCTTCTTCTCCTGTATAGCTGTTCAGACCTGTTCTTTACTTCTTCTAATCCCTAAATTTGTTCTTGATATTTGAGGACTGATTTACATCTTATACATCAGTATTCTCATAGATTTATTGCATCACTGCTTATGACAGCCAGACTTGAATTATATTTTTTTTTCAGTGATGAGTTATAATTGCATTTAGTATCCATGTCTTTGCATCATGACCATTAATTGCCATTAATAATTTGATGAATCTTTACATTTGGCATCCATGCATTTGCATTCTGACCATTATCTAGCACTTAAATCATTCTGATGAATTGCCGATTTTATCAAGACTATAAGAGCTGCAGAGCATGTGTTTGCATCATGACCATTAATTGCCATGAATAATTTTGATGAATAAGCATTTGATATCCATGCATTTGCATCCTGACCATTATCTAGCACTTAAATCATTCTGATGAATTGTCAATTTTATCAAGACTATAAGAGCTGCAGAGCATGCATAATTTCATATAGTTTTGGGGACTCAACTGGAATTTGAGAATTTTACTTTCTTTTTGTCAATAACTATTGGAACCCTTTAGTCTCTAACAAACTATTAAATCTCCCTCTAAAACAATCCTTTTGTGTTTTCTGAATATTGGGACTCTTGAATGATACATTACAAGCAGAAATCCAATAATGTGAATTTGTTGTGATTGTTTGAACCATTAATATTCTTCATGTCAATATCAGTATACTGTAGTTGAGATGTCAACAATTGTCTTGCCAATGATTTGCACGTATACATACCATTCCTGTGCATGTACTGAAAATGGTGCCATTAAATTAACCTGTTTTTTTGCACCTAAAAACTATTTTTCAGATTTTAGATATCCACCTCCAAGCTGGTCTCCTATCACAGCAGCTTTCAGCTGGTACAATCTTTCATTTTTTTTTCGTCTTTTTTATCCTTCTTAGCTATGAAATAGCTTTCTTTCTAGAAAGAAAAAGAGACTGATATATTACCTACGTTACACGGATTCTGGTATGAGAGTTGGAATCACATTACATGGGTACTGGTGTGAGGATAAGAATCCAACACAAGTATGATGTGTTGGAATCATCTAGCATGGGAAAATGTGATCCAGTGACTTGGCTTCCACACTTTTCAAATACATTTTTCAATGAGGAAAATGAAATAAATTTAGATGCATAAATCAATGCAAACATATCAAGTATTGCAAATTTCCATTCATGTTCAACTTTTAGCATAAGAATTCGAGGTTTTTTAGTCACATGTTGTTGTGTCAGTGCAGTGTCTGCACATATCCTATCTAGTTACAACATCCATTTGAAATATCTGTGTCACATGGGATATTAGACCACTTGTATGTGTCCAATTGCCTGGCTGTCATGTGTTTATCATTATTTTATTCATGCTATTTGATGTGATATCCTGGCCATCCTTTTAAATGCATGTCAATGCAAATACCGATCACTTCATTTCATGTTTTCTATTCCATCTTACTTCATACACGTATTGCTGGCAACATGATACCTCATACTTGGGTAATTTTTTTCCTACTCCAGGGTCTTCAACGTCAATTCAGTGCTATACATGTACTGAAATCAGTGGAGTCATTTTTCACTGCGGCTGGTGCATCTTGTAAATCCAACACCTTATCATTTATTGTTGATGTAAGTATTTTTTGCTATGGATAAATTGAACTGTTTTGTTTTTAATAATGTTTTTGGTGTATGCCAACACCTAAGATATATTTTTGTAGGTAACTGCATCAAAAGAGCATGTTGAAGCAATCCTAAAAAGTGTGCCCCAGAAAATTGATGAGAGTGTTAATTGCCACTTTATGTCTGAGACATCCAATGGCTCAAGTAGATTGCACACTCCAGTTGATGATAAACTATGTTTCCATGTTTCGGTGAGACCAGTTCTATTATTTCTTTTCTCTTAGTTCACCTCTGATGTCTACTTGTTTATCTCTCATTCGTTGTTTGTTATGTAATTGTCTTAGGTCTTTCAGCAAATTCCAGGCACCCTTCTAGTGAGGGGATCATTAAATCATGACGGAAATTCAGAGTCAGGTTCTAACCTACCCATTTCTAATTCCAAGTTAAAATGCATTACTTTGACACACACCGGTTTGTTGCATAGATGGCAGTTCATTGTTTTAAAAGCACAGGGGGCATTTTGTGCCTGAGATGCAAGGCACACACCTTTTTGAAGCAAGGTGCAAAAATGCACAAAATTCCAAAAAAAAAAAAACAAAAGATTAAAAATATTAAACATAATATCGATTAAAAATATAAGCTTAAATTTTAAAATAAATGTTCTAAAAATAACGTGGTTGTGGAGGTTTCCCCTAGAAGATGATAGGGGAAGCATTCATGGTATCTTGGAAAATGGTTGGAATACAAAGGTGGCGTCTCACTCTTCAAAGTCTCCTTGAAAAGTAATACAAGCGGTACTCCCAACCTTTCTTAATTTCACTCACTTTGATGTGGGTAGTGGGAACAAAGTTCTGTTTTGGGAGGATCTGTGGATTGGTGACATACCCCTCAAGCTACAATTCTCTTTTCTCTACTCTCTGTCCAATTACAAATCTGAACCTATCTCAAAATTTATTGCAACCTTGCCTTCTGGCATGAACCGTGATTTTGGCTTCAGGAGGGGCTTGAGGAATAATGAATGTGAGTCCCTTATTTTCTTGTTGGCCAAGTTGGAGTTGTTCTTGGATCAAAATTTGAATGATAGTAGAATCTGGTCCCCCTCACTTGATGGGCTCTTTTCTTGTGCTTTTTTTTTCAATTTGTCCACACGGAGTTTTTGGGGGTGAGCTTCCTGGTGAAAGAGATTTAGTGCAAGCCTATCCCTCCTAAAATTCAAGCTCTGTGTTGTGAATTATTTATTGGAAAGATAGATATCTGTGGCATGCTGCAATAAAAGGAGGCCCAATTGAAGTGAACAAGTACCTGGAGAACATTGTAAATATAGCAGTTGAAGTGAACAAATCTCTGGGTTTATTGGTTTTAGGTGGAGAGACTTTACTAAAAAGATGTTTGAGCCTTTGAGGTACTGGAAAGACATTTTCCTCTTCCCACGAGGGATTTAGATGTCAACTCTGAAGCTCTTAGTTCTAGATCTGAAGACTTAAATTCTGAAAAGAGAGCCGATGGAACTACAAGAGTCAGCAATGGTGAAATTGAATTCGTGGAAGAAGATCAACTGTTCAAGAAGAATACGGTTCTGGAATTGGAAAGAATTAACAAGGAGACTAGGGACTTGATGGATCTTAGGAAGGACTTTTTGGTAGTTAGAAGGTTTAAACATTGGAAAAAATATTGTCCAGTTTTGGTGTCAAGTGTTTTTGCTAGGTTAAAAGGAGGGTTATTTGGAATTGGGCCAAGTAAAAGAGTTTTGAAACACAAGAAGGGTCAGAAGAAGAATTAGAGGTTTGTTCTTTTCTTTGGTCTGTAGAGGGAGTTTTTATGGATTGCCTTCTTTGTATTTTAGTGTTAGAGATCTTGTTGTGAAGAGCTCTGTTTTGGTGGTTGGTTTCTGTTTTTTTTTTTTTTTTCAGGTTTGGGAGGATGCTTGGTTGTATTTCTGGTATTGTGGTTGGTGGTTTTTTGAGGTGTTGGGGTTGGTTTGTTCTTCTTTTCTTTGGGGTGACTTCTGGTCACTTTCCTTGTATTTCTTTTTTTTTTTATTTTAATAAAGTTTTATTTATTACAAAAAAAGGAGGCCCAATTTGTGCCTCTCTCCTCCGGTGTGCATACTTTGCAAAGCTTGTGGTGAGACCATTCCTCATTTACTAATCTCCTATCTTGTGTCTTGTATTTGGGAATATTTCTGTTTTCTCTTTGGTTGTAGATGAGTTTCCCCTCGAGATGTTGTAAACTTATTCAACTCCAACTTCCTAAGGCAATCAAAAAAGAGAGGGAGAATTATGTGGAGGACAGTAGTGTGGTTTATTTGGGAGGAAAGAAACCAAAGAATCTTTAATGACAATAGCAGGTTAAGGAGGAGCTAATAAAAGCTATAAAAGTCAGAGTTGTGCATTGGGTAAAAACATTTGACCTCTTTAGAGTCTTCTTAGTTAATGAAATAGTAAGAGCTTGGGTAGAAGTTGCACGGATAGATATAAGAAAAGGCAGAATGATAATGGAGTGGAAACCCCTGGTTGAAAACAAATTGAAGATGAACTTTGATGGTAGTTTTATGGGCAATCCAGGAAGGGCAAGCATAGGGGGTGTCTTTAGGAATCACCTGGGCATGGTGTTTGCTATGTATTCAGGACCAATTGGTTTTGGTGGCTCGGTTAGAGCTGAAATAATGGCACTGTTGCAAGGTCTGACTCTGAGATTAGCACAACAGCTTGGTTTTTGAGAAATGGAAGTCGAAGGAGATTCAGAACTGGTTAGGAATGGCAATGGGGCAGGGATCATATTCCCTGTCCCTGACCCCGATTATGAAATAAATCCCTATCCCTGATCCCGATCACTGGTGGAGTTAATCCCCATCCCCGTTCCCGCCCTGCCAAAGCAGTCCCCCATCCCTGACCCCATCGGGTAGGGGAAGTTGGGTAACCGGCAGGGATGGGGAAAATTGCCATTCCCTAGAACTGGTTATATCTTGGACAAGGCATTGTAATTCAGCACCTAGGAGTTATAGACATGACTGCAGGGAGATATACTACCTAGTAAGGGAACTGAATACCACCTTTATCTGGATTAGAAGAACTGCAAATGGGTTGGCAGATGTAAGGGGTAGATAGAAACCATTTGTTCTGGGCAAAAAACATTTGGGGATTGGTTGGAATGGTCCAACAGCTGTACTAAAAATAACTTCAAATTTATTAATGAATATCCTTTGCTGATAAAAAAATGTTTTAGAAAAACTATTTTCTCAAATTAAAACACATAAATGTAACATATAGAACATATTAAAAAAATGAAAATGTAAAAATAAAATCAAACATAACATCATCATCCATGCCTTGTCCCAACTCTATGGTACATGAATCCTGTTTTACCAATCCATTCTATTTAAAACCATATCCACTGTTAAATTATTGGTACTTAAATCATTTCTTACTACTTCTACCCATGTCTTTTTTTTGGCCTACCGTCTACCCCTAGCTCTTCTAGGCCCTTCCACTTGTAACAAATCACTTCTTCTAATTGGAGCTATTGGTGGTATTCGATGCACGTGACCATACCATCCTAGCCTACTCTCTCTCTCTCTCTCTCTCATTTTATCACTTATTGGAGCTACTCCTAGGTTTCTATGGATGGCTTCATTGCTGATCCTATCCTTTCTAGTTTTTCCATTCATCCATCTTAGCATCCACATTTCTGCCACTATCATTTTCTGAACATGTTTCTTGATTGCTAACATGTTCAGGCATGTGAAACTTTTAATCAATTTATTTTTCCCATTTGCATTCTTGATTCTGCAAGTATGAGCCACCTTTGTACCAAGCCCCCCGGTAGATACCAAGCTCCTTGAGGCAAACCCAAACAAGTCCATGTTAGGGTCTTAAGTTCTTAATCCTTTAAAAAATGATTTATAATATTAATTGTCTTTTAAAAATATCTTTTATTAGGATGAATGAACAACATTCATTCATTAGGTGTGCACCTTTGGCCCAGCCACTGGGCTTAAAAAATAAGCAAAATGCACAATTTCAAAAGGCACATGTCTGGTGTGTGCCTCGCCTGTGTGCCTCAAGAACACCTTTCAAATCACTGGCAATCCATTAAAACCATATATACTGGTGGCTGTTCTTTGTTAACTACTGGTATTTAGCTCCTATCTTGTCTCACCCATTATTGCTGCCTTTGCAGGAGCATTTTCATCTATATTCCAACAATTGGAGGAAGTTCTGAAGAAGGAATTCTGTAGGCAAAGACCACTATAGATGGTTCTGATGCTATTCAAACAAAACATTTGATGGCATGCTGAACTCAAAGATGGAGTATGGGTCTAACATCTCAGTGCCTTGGGGTTTTTTCCAACAAGAAAAGTAACTGACAAATAAAGGGTACAACAAAACTATAAAACAAGAGTTGAGACTTGTGTGATGATTGGGATATCTCACAAGAAACTTGGTGAGGTTCAATTTGCATACTTGGTACTTCCTATCAGACCATGAACATCATCCGCGTTTTCATGGCAACCTGTAATAGAAAGAGTTGAGACTTGAGGAGAGATTGGCTTGGTGGAAGTGTAAGCTATTATCCTTTGGTGGCTGTATTACTTTGATTTAAAGTTTTGTGACCAATTTGCTCATAAATTATCTTTCCTTGCTAAAGATAATTTCAGGTTGGTAAGGGGCCTAGTATTCTTTTTTGGGAGGATGAATGGAGTGGTTTTGGTAGATTTTGTGATCCTTGTCCTAGACTCTACAGGTTAAGTGAGAAGGATATCACGATTAATCTGTGCTTTGAAATCAGGAATGATAGAGTTATTTGGTGTCCAAAATTTTAAAAACCATAATAGCCGCACCTAGAAGTAGATGAATGTTTATCTCTTTCTGAACCAGATGCAAGATGGTGGAAGGATTAATGGACAGCTCACAGTAAATTCATTTTTATTCTGCACTTAATTCTAAACCAGGTGGGCAGAGCTGAATCGAGAGGTATTAGGGGTAATCCAATGCCACCCAAGGTGGAAGCTTTCACATGGCTAGTTGCCATGAACAATACAGGACAATCTCTTCATTACATGCATTTCAGCTCACAATGGATCAGCTGAGAGAGAGAGAGAGGGGACGACAGGTTCTAAGTATGCTTTTTTGTTCAACAGAAATGAATAAGATGCAGGACATCTTCATCATATGCAGCTACACCAGATTCATTTGGGGATTTTTCTTCTTTAAAAGTTGTTCACAGCCTTTGAATCCCAATGAGATGTTTGCAACTTGGCCAAGAGGCCCAAGACTTCAGGAGAGTAAGAAAGGCTTTTTGTTTTTTTGGAGCCATGTTCTGTTTGCTGTACTGTGGTGTATTTGGAAGGTAAGAAATGTTTAGAAGAACTGACAAAGATCGCTTTTCAGTGGGGAAAACAATTCTGGATGGGATCATAGTGCATTCCAGAATTTTCTGATGTACAAAGAGAAACATTCAGGGTTCATTTTTGGCAACATTAGAATTGTCCTAGATCTTGCACTTTCTTGAGGTTGAGTGCCACCTCAAAACCATACGTTGCCAGAGAAGATGGTCATTCAATCGTGAAAATAAGTTGTAATCAAGGGAAGCTGAAAACTTCCATCCTCCATCTTCATTAAGTTGTACAATTGCAGTAGTTCGTGCACAATGAGGTTCAAATTTGGATATATTAATTTCAGGATATCATATTCTGTTCATGGGCTTGTTCAATTTTTATCAGTTTTCATGAGAAAACTCGTCATTGAATTGAGACTTAAAAAGACTATCGTGGTATGACACGCTTGAAATTAAATTTATTACTTGGTTGATCGGTTGATCTCTATTTTTTAACTGGAAGCCAAACTTCCTCTTGCCTTTGCTTAATAACAAATCCATAACTTTTTACATACTCAGTTTGTTTTATTTAATTTTATTTTCTTGATTGTTGTTATTAGTTATTTATTACTCGTTAGTTTTTAAGTTCTAAGCTTTCATGCCCTATTGCCCCGCTGTCCAATTTCAAAGGTACTGTGCTAAACATTCTCATATATTTTTATAAGGAAAATCTATGATGCAGAAAAGATATGGTATAGGAAGAGTTTTGACCAATCAAAACCCACCCATGAATTTTGATAAATAGCATCTGATTGGCTGCCATGCTTATGATTCTAATTGACTGGTCAGTAGTTTTTCAGATATCATATCTTTTCCATATCATAGTGGAATCCATTTTTATACTAGAAAATGTGTTAACATTATAATTTCAGATATGGAAATATGTGTGTATGTTTTTATAATTTTTTACATCTTTATCTGTTTTTTTTTTAACTTTTATTGTTTAATTATGAACTCCTAGGTCAATTTGTGACCTGGATGGTTGAACCTTTGGTTTGCCATCCAAATGGATAAATAATTCCATTTTTCTATTTTTTTTTGTTTTTAAGTTTAGGTTTTATATTCCATTTCCATTATTGATAAAATATTTTTTAATTATAATATTTATTTTTATTTGATAAGAAGGTTTAAAATATTGGTATTGCATATTGTATCAATAAGCCTGGAGAAGGATGTGTATTGTGTTAAGCTTTTGATACACATGGTTACAATGGAAAGATATGTTGTGCTTGGATACATTGGGAAAACTCTCACAAGTTCTAAAAATACATAAATGGCACAACACTAGATATTGGAATAACTATGAATAATAAACATATAAGAATTGCACACTTCAATAATTTGTATGAACATTACAATCAATATAACTAGGAATCTAGAATATATAAATACCATTCATAACTTTACTAATAATACATTAATGTTTCTGCTTCTAGTTTATTAAAAATTTATTACAAATTACATTAAATTGTTGTTAGATTATTGGCTTATAATGTATAAAATAAGCTATTTTTTTTAAATTTCGATTTTTTCTAAAATTTTAAGAAAAATTATTTTTGACACATCTTTACACATGGTTTTCGAACTGCCATTGACCCGAATGGTCGAACCGTTCGGCTTAGGAACTGTCCAGGCAACCGGCTTCGTTTTACCCCAAACCCGGTCCCTGGCAAAAAACCATTGAATTAGTCAATGAACTGTTGACCCGGGCGGTTGACTCGTCAACCCATTCAATGGTTTTTGGCCATTTTTTATTTTAATTATTATTTTCTTATTTTTTTTAATTTTTTTGTCAGGATGGGCCGTCCGTTCAAATCGGATGGTCGAACCGTCGACTTGGAAACCAGTGGCCAGAACGGTTCCGTTTTTGGGTTGTTTTTTAAAACCATGTCTTATACTGTGCCTACTTAGATGCACAGTCCTTGTCATGACCCATCGTTACATATTCATCAAACCTCTCCTTCAAGTCTTCCGGAAGGTCGGTGGTGCATTTATATATAGGGATGCAAACGGATCAGATTGGATTTGAATCAGAGTGTATTTGAATCCAATCTGACATTGTTCATGTCGGAACCGATCCGATTTGAAGATTTAACCGGATTTGATAGGACTCAATTTGAATTTGAATCTTGTCGGTAAGTCGGATCTTTGGATCTAATTCAATCCGACTTGTATATATATATGTATTATATATTTATATTTATGAATATATATTTTTAAATAAATAACATATATATGCATTATATATTTATATTTATAAATATATAATACACATCGGATCGGATAGGGTGGGTTGAAATCTGGACCCAACCCGAAGATCCAAACAAGGCTGATCCGAATTTGACCAAATAGGAGTGGATCATGATCCGATCCATTTGCACCCCTATTTATATATCATTGGCAGCTCTTGGTTCTGCATAGAAGTACTGTTGCAAAACAAACCACACAGATAATCTCTTATACAAGGTGTTTGGTATGGCTTATGTTTATTTGATAAATGGTGCTAGGTCATCGCTAGGTGGGCATTTGTCCGGTCCCATCATGCTATTTTGTATGCTTATTTATCCTTTAAATGTTTGTCTTGGTTTACATGCAAGCGAACCGTTGGGGGAAGCTTCATTTTAATGTTTTCCCCAATACAAATATGTTTATTTATTGTTTCACTTATGTAGTGTCTAATGGCGCCTAGTAGCATCTAGCTATGAACAAGTATTAGAAAAACGTTTATCAATCATTTTTTCTCGATTTTGAAGACAAATTAAATACAAAAATCCACTCAATTGAATAATATTAAGTTTTGATATTTGATCTTTACCTAGGCAGTTTCTTATACCGACTGTCATGCACTATACTAATGTTGCAATTACTCAAATCCTTAAGTTCTCTACACCTTTTAATATCAAACAAGCTGAAAAAGAATATACCATGTTACGAAAAGGAAATGCTGTGATTTGGAATTGGTGCAAATGCTTTCTTTGCACCAATTCCAAATCATAGCACGGTCACTCACAGTTGCCAGTTGAAACTATGGGTTTTCAACAGGTAGGGGACGTTAATTTTTTGAATTTTGAGAGGAAAAAAGTTAGGCCAATGGGAAAGTTGGTTGAAAGTTTATTTTCCTAGTATCATTTAAGTGATACCCATTTGATATCCATCTTTCATGTGGATAAATAATTTTTTCATCAGAGGGAAAGTCACCAACATTTAGATGGGATAAAAATGTTTAATTGTCTATTTTAATAATGGATTTTTATGGATAAAATGGTCATTGGTTTATTTGCATAGGAAATAAAAGAACATAGGTGTATGCACTGACCCTGGTAGAAAACACTAAACTAGGTAAGTAACATACTGAAAAGCGAATGGAGCCCAAGAGAAAGCATATGGGACTAATCTCTAAATAGGCAATGTTGGTTGCTTTGGATATTTTACACCAAGTAGTCAGTAATCCTATTTTATTCCTTTTTAACAATATACTAGTTCTTAATGTTCAGTTTGGATCTATTTTCTTTGCAAACATGTGATATTTTATATAGGGACCTAAATATTAATCAATTTATGCAATAATCATATATTATGATTATTAGGGGTGAGCATGGGCCGGTTCCATGGTAGAACATGGAACCTACCCTATGAAGGTTGGTTCTAGGTAGGGATGTAAATGGATCGAATTCGAATTGAATTAGGCAATATCCAAATTTGAATCTGATTAGAAAATTCAATATCTGAATTTTATTTGATATCTGACGGATATTGAAAATTAATATTCGAATTTGAATTTGATCAAATATTTGAATATTTGATTTGATTCAAAGTTGGCCAAGTAATTATTTTAGGTAATTAATAAATATATAAAATAAATATTTTATTTATATAAAGTATATAAATATATAAATTATTTATATAAATTAATTATTATATATATATATACTTTATATAAAATATTTAAATATTTTATATATTATATATAAGAATTAAATAATCGGTCGAATTTGGATATTTATCGAATCGAATAAGGTCATATCCGAATTCGACCAATTAGATATTCGAGTTATCCAAATTCGATTCGATTATGTCGAATCTCGAATTCGAAATCGGATTTTCAAATACCACACCCTTAGTTTTGGGGTCAGTTTTGGCCTTGGCGGTTCCAGGGTTTACCCATGCAAGCTATTCTTCTTTACTCTCCCCCTTTTAAAAAATGTCCTTCAAAAACTTGATTTTCAATAATGATAATATATAGTTTAAAACTTATATTATCTTTATTGATTAAATTGAGTAATTTAATATGTAGATTATCATAATATATTAATATATGGTTCAAAATTTGTTATTATAATTTAAATTTTGTAAATATTACCTTTTACATTATTTATTATACACATTCAAATATTAAAATGGAAACAAATGATCAAATTAGTTAAATAATTCAATGGTCAAATGAGACCATGGCTTTTGTAACCACGAGTGTTTGGATTCAAATTTTTATATCCTTAAACATATTTTGGGGTTTATTTCAAGATAAGTTTGATTTCAAGGCCAGTTCAACCAAAGCCAACCAAAGCCGGTTCATTGGATCGGTTTGGGTAAGGTAAACCTAGACCCTGAAATTGACTTGGATGGGATTTGATTCTAAGAATTTGAAATCAGACCCTACCTTGTAAGAGATTGGGTAAGGTTAACTCAACGCCATTTTCCATTTGATTCTAAGTAAAATCTGCCCATTTGCTCACCCTTATCTTATAATAACAATTGTTTTTATCATTTGAATCCTACCTTGCAAACATTTGTTTTTATCATTTGATTCCTAAAACATATTAGCATTACTTTCTTTTATCCAACATTGCATTACATTCCTTTATTCAAACAGTTTTCCATCTTCAAAAGTCATCTCATTTCAGCATCATTTTCAAAGATATATAACTTCAGCTCGTTTTTACAAAAACACAGCTAGTTATTCCGCCATCCCATTATGCTTCTTTTCAAACAAACATCCACCAAACAGGAGTTCGGTTAACCAATGTGCTATTGACATTGCAGCAACCACATCTTGTTCAAGGCATCTGCGGCCCTTGCTGCTACAAACACATGCTATACTTATTCTCCTACGAGCATTACATACAAAGCAAGGTTTTCAAAATTGATCCGGACAACGAATTGGTCAGGAGTTCGGTTTTCGATCTGAACGATTTAAACAGTTCAACTGCCCGAATCAACAGTTTTCTAACCAAATCAACGTTTTTGACAAAAATTTAGTTTTGGAAAAAAATGAAACTGGTCCCGATTTTTCCGATCCAACCATCCGGTCCGACCCAATTTTGAAAACCATGATACAAAGATCCCATAATTTCAGGGGGCTCCAGTTAAATGATAATCCTTTGGGCATTCACGCCGTAGGGTCTCGATGGCTCAGGCACTTGCTGCCAGAAAGAAACCCAATAACTTTGGGAGGCTTTGGTTTGACGGTTATTCTTTGGGCATTCATCCAGTACCCACTTCCAAAGACCAGTAACTCTGGGGGGCTTCAATTTAAGCATCCATTGCGAAAGACCCAGTAATTTCGGGGGGCTCCGGCGGTAATCCTGTGGACATCTCTCTTGCTTCGCCACCTGGCAACCCACTTCACATTGTAAAGCCACCTGTTGGATTTAATGTCACTGGCATGACAAATGGATAAGTTGCATACTTGCTCCATCACACAGTTTTTACAATCCAAATTCATTATCAATCATAGCATGCAGAAAATTTTCAGCCTTACATCACTCAACCTTACGACTTACAATTAAACCACCATTGGGGGCTGAACTTACCAAAATTTTCAGCCTTACACAGTACTCTTGACTCTTGTATTGCCCAACTTATCCATTCTGCGCCCAACCTATTCATTTTGCTAAATCCAACTCATAAGTTCATAAAACAAACTTGTGGAATTTTTGTATCCAAGATTTATAAAACCACAACAAAATTTAAAGTGTATGTTTAACCCCGTTTAGAAGTAACAGAAGTTAAGCCCATTAACCCAACTCTCTCTCTCTTTCTCTCTCTCATTAACTCTTTTAACAATCTCCCATTAATTATGTCATTAACTCTCTCCTTCAATAACTAATGCCACTAATTCTATCTCATCTCCATTATTCCAATTTCACAAAATTCATTACCTTTATCTATATCTATATCCATTTCAATTTAACTATAATTATATATATTAGATATATTTACATTAAATTGTAATTATTAGTAAAGATTAATTATATTGAAATTGAGATATTCAATGATATATTATTATGCTAAATAATCTACTTCCATTTAAAATTATAATCCATTTATATTCCATTTGAAAATAATAAAAATTAATTCAACATAATTAAAATAATTTAGTAAGTTACTTAAGTAAAATAAAAATGATTATTAATTATTGTTATTGATAAAAATATTTTTATTAATATAATAAAAAGAATTTAATTGATAAAAGGAATAAGATAAATTAAAAACTAATATCAATTTAAAAATAATATAAAACTAATACAAAATTATCTAACAATTATTAGTTTTGTAATTAATTTTTACTAATTTAAAACCAACTTAAGTTCTACTGAAAAATAAAAACTTAATATAGTTAATTAAACTTCATAAGTAATTCAAATTTAATAAAAACTTAATATACTTCATTAAATTTAATTTTTACTAATTTCAAAAATTAATATAAAATATTAATTTTAAATATAGTTTAATGATTTTAAAATCAATTTAAATCCCAGTTAAAAATAAGGAAAATTATGAATGTCTCCTTCGGTTTTCTAACAATCCTATGGAACTCCCCAATGTTTTGACCTTAACAAAAACCTCCCCTATTGTTTTGAAAAAAAGTGCAAATACTTTCCTTTTGTCATCATTCCAAATAAAAAATGTTGATGTAATGCATATATTTTACTTCACTTCAGCCTTTTTGCCTTACTTTGTCCAAGAAGAGTAAGGAGAATTGTTCTTTGAAAGTTATTTGGCATAATAAATTAGTGAAGGGTAAAGTTGAAATTTTAAATTCTATATGATAATGCATTAACAATGATAAGGGTATTTTGGTAACTTTGTCTTTGTTAGTAAAAAAGATAAGGGAAAGGAGGTATTAGCACTTTTTTTTTTTTCAAAAGGGGAGGCTGTTGTTAGGGTCAAAACACAAAGGTGGTTTATAGAAATTGTTATTTATATGTTTTTTATATTTTTACCTGAAAATAATATATAAATAATAATAAACAAATAAAAATTACTAACTTTTTTTTCAAAAAATTAATAAAAATTAGCATTAAGATACAAAAATACAAATTATCTAGAGAATAGGAAATTGGCCACTCTCACTAAAGTGCAACTTAGATTGTGATTGCATAAACTAGACATAACCCTAAAAATAATACTTGAATTGAACTTAGATGGGCACCACTTAATTGGAAATGTCATAGAACTTCATCTCACTTTTGCTTATAAATAAAGGCCGAGCATCGCATGGTTCATTACTAGTTTTCATAAAAAACCAAGGAGACCCAAACCGCAATAAACACGATCGAACAAACCAAACCCAAGTAGCGGTCACTTTCTATATTGCCCTCCTCTCTCTCTTAGGTTCAAGAGGATGAAGAAAACACGAGGCATAATCAAATTCAAGAATTAGAAGACTCAAATATGTTAGGGGGGTTGGTGTCACATCAATTTGTCAAACCTGAAGGCTCAGTTTGGAAAGAGTACAAATGCAAATATGTATAGTTTAAATACATACAAAATAATATAAAATTTAAGGTTTTGCACTCTACATATTTGCATTTGAACTCCTTCCAAACTGAGCTGGAAGAGAAAATAAGTCCACTGAGACATTGCTTTTATTTGTATTTTGCAAGATGGATCCCAATGCCTAATCTTAAAAATTTGTTCCCTGTATGAAAATAGGCTAAAGTAGATTATGTTGACAAAATTCGTAATCAACTTTGAAAGACAAATACAATAATCGAAATGCCAAAAAAAAGCACCGTTACTCTCATCAAACTTCAAGCATCTCATAAAGCGGATTAAAATCATAAAAAAAAACAAAGCTGAAAGATTAAATATAAGATAAAAATAAAATAAGAACAGGGTGACCAATTTACAGTCGTTGATCAAACCACCTGCAACAATAACAAGAACATGGGACAACCGTGCCTTCAAAGTTATTTTGTTGGATAGCTGAATCAGTAAGTGGGTAGTTTGGAATGGAGATTCTCATTTTCCTTATGTTCAGCTGCTCCCAAAAGGATGTCCCAGCCATCCTATACTTGTGTTTTCATCTTCTTGAACCAAAGCATCTGGTTCTCAGTTGGGGAGGGAGTAGGTGAACAGTAAATATATTTTTAAAGGGTAAAATAGGAAGATGAAAAGAGGTTCATAAAATGGGAGAATAAACAAGGGTATGTTTTAAGTTCAGTAAGTCAATTTATAAAAACTTGGTATATCCAAGTCTTTTACCCAAAATATACAGTATTAAACTAAGCCCAACCCTCCAACCGGCACATTGAATTTACTAAAATACCTCCGGTGCTTATAATTCAATTAATATTGCAAGGCAAATAAACGTATGCATTATGTATTGAAGTCAATAGTGTTTCGAATCTTATGTGTAGGATAATTAATAATCTGAAAGTTTTGGTGTTTGTTAATGTTATGTTGCTTGTTTATTACTTATATATAATAGGAAATTAGATGTAGGTTTTAAATATAACTTGCCAATCCAACCCACCTCACCCTCAAAATGCGGGGAGGATAGGGTTTCACATTTTCTTGTGCAGGTAATGTTTAGATTTTGAAAACCAAACCCATTGCAGGTTTTGGGGAACGGTACGGATTGAAAGGCTTGGGGAGGTGGAGAGGTCTAAAATTTACAAAACCCTGGAAGAGAGCAGATCAGATGTTTACACAACTGAACTCCCTACTTTTCATGGTTCTTTTAACTGAACTCCCTACGGGAGAAGGGGAGAGAGGATCTGCTGCTTACACAGCTGTGTCTGATGGGCTACGTAATCATATTTAGTTTCCATACACCTGGGGTCCACCTGAGTATGAGTTCTACATGAATGGAACACATCTGTTCACTCATGATTGGTTATGCATCCCATTATACACAACTGTACAAACAGAAGATGCTGATGCATAGAAACACACTCATTCACCCGTGATTGGTTACGTAACCCATACACAGTTGTGCCGGCAGCAGGTCCTGATGCATGAAAAACATGCTTTGGACATTGCTAATGTGAACTGCTTTTGCAAAACTTGTCGTGATTTACTTGAAAACATTGCTAATGTGGACATTGATTTTGCAAAGCAAGTATACAATACGATCAATCCTATTGGTCTTTGGACCAAAAGAGCATTAATATCTTAATCAGGGTTTTTAAAACCGACCTGGATAACAAACTGGTTAGGGGTCCGGTTCCCGGGTTGAACAGTCGGCCCATTCTGACAAAAATAAAAAATTAAAAACTGTTAAATGGTTTGAACGCCTGGGTCAGCGGTTTGTTGATCAAATCAACATTTTTTGGCAAAATTCTGATTTTGGTGAAAAACAGAACCCATCACCTGACCGGTTCCCAGTTTTTCCAGTCCAACTGTCCGGTCCAGTCTGGTCCAGTCCGGTCCGGTTTTGAAAACCATGATCTTAACTAATGATATCAAAATTCAATTTGGAAAGAATGTCGGGCTAGAAAAAAGTGTCTATATAATTTTGAAATACTTGGAAATAAACACCTTGTTTTATAATATCCAACCCAGCAAAAATTAAAAGGCCACATCAAAATTCATAACCTCTTTCTCTGGTCATATGATTCATATCCCACCTCAAAATTCTACTTCAAAATAATGCATATTGTAGGAAAAACAAAACATTGTTCTATGGAGCTCACTGTAGATCAATCAATTTATAAATCGACTATGATGCATCTTCAAATCAAGGGGAAGCGGCCATAGAATGTGGGACCTACCTCGATAACCAAGTGGCAGTCATAAATAAGCTGATTAAAGCATCATCAACGTTGATGAAGCATGGGCAGCCAAGATGAGATAGAGTTGCCTTATAACTTGGACCCAATAATATTATCAGGGAGGTCTGGAAGTCTTCATTATAGCATCAATGGAGAAGTTAATCTATGGACAATTTCAAACGTCATAGAAAACATTCATGACATGGTCACAAACCTTTTCCTGATTATAAATTCACACATGTAAAAAGTTTTTTTTTGGATGATATCGGCATATCGCACTGCCCCTCGCCTTGTCCAGTGCTTCCTTCCGCATACCAAAAAAAAAAAAAAAATGGTAGCATCCACACAAAGTTGGATTAAAATCAATTTCTGTGAAAATCTCAGTTAGTCTTCAAGCTAATAAAGACCTTTCAATAAGGTCAACTCATGAATCTTATGTATGCTAATGCTTGGTAGTGTAATATCATAAACTCGTATTCCCATTTCTTTAGCCCATTATTAACCTTTCCATTGAGATGAGCCCACAGACAAACAAGAAGAAAGTGAAGAACAGTTAATAGGTCTGGAAATGGTACCCGTTCCATATTCAAATTCAATTCGACCAAGGCAAAATGAGTTTCAATCAGTTTTATAATTGGACGGGACATGGAGCCATCCAGTTTGATTGTCTGGATCTGCTTTTCTCCTCTCATTTTGCAACTAATCCTAATGCGCCAGAAAAACCAGTTGTTCCAACTTCTAAAAAAGATACCTTTTGCATTCAGCTAAAATGATTTTCTGTTCTGGTGGTAACTTAAATAGTTTACTTATAATGTATGCATATGAAGATGTTTCACAATGAAATGAGCACTCACAGTTGTTGAGGTTTGCTGGAACTACTTCATAAACATTGCAACAGCCTCATGGATACCACGCCCACTATTCACCGACTTGTAGCAGCGAGACAGTGAATGGGGCCCACTCCAAACGGATCTGGGATCTTTAGAGAAAAGAGTCCCACATAAATCCAAAATCAAAGGATTTTCAAGATAAGTAAGTTCCTCCAAGATTCTGGTACGCCGTTGCCTCTCTTGGGATTCCTGTCACCAAACAGTGAGTGTAAAGTTGCAAATTATTTATTTATTTTTTAATAGTTCTAACGAATGGGTTTATACAACTTTTGGATTTGTTTAAGAGGTAGGACTCATAAAAAGACATTTCTAATTTTGTCGCCTATTGTTTTTTCATGGGTTCCATCATGTCTGAAGAATGGGGTATAAAGAGCTTCATAAACTTGGTTACCATAACTCTTCAGATCATTGTGAAAAAAAAAATACATTTGTTGCACAAAGATGAAAAATGTGGATGGCTATATATAGCATGTGGTAGAAAATAAACTTCCCATCATGCCTAGGATGGCTATATATAATACGTAGCATTTAGTCATAATATCCAAGATGCAAGGCAAGTTCAAGTATCTTCATTAGATGTGGCATTTAAAGAACTCACCAATAATTCTATAAGAAAGGCTTCCAGCTTAGCGTCTAAACTGTCTAGTTTGTGATCCATTGTAGTAACTTTCTACTACAAATAAAAAGCAATTCTAGATCCAATAGAGCTTAGACGATCATGGAGTCGATCCTTCTCTTCATCATAGCTGTTGATCAAATCACCAAACTTGGCATTAACTTCATTTACTGTAGTGTTTCCCATGTTTTACAAAGGTTTGCTTCAATATCTCCAAATATGGTTTTGTACCCCTCTAGATTTAGCTCTGTTCTATGCTTGGCTCTGATATAAAACTGATGTAGGACAAAGTAGGGGTCCTACAAATTTCGGATCTGATAGTGAGCTTCATGGGGTGGTGAATGAGGGACTTCAGGTAAACAGTTTAGAATGAGCCAAATACTAGAAAGGAGAGCCCTTGCTGTTAAGAGTAAGCAGCATAGAGATGTATCACTTAGAAGAAGAAATAGGTCAAAGACAGGGTAAAAAGAGAAAATACAGGCAACAACCAGAATTCACTAAACTAAACTTTATTTCATCACATGAAGTCTTCTCAAAATTCAAGTACAATGACTTTTGTCATAGATTGAATATAAGTTGGATATCCCTCTATAGATTTTAACTTGGACTCAAAGAGAGAACTTCTAATTGATTTAGAACTAAGACAAACTCATATGAACGCTCAAATAGACCCGGACTCCAAAAACAACTCTAATAACTCATTAGTAATGCTACTAAAACTTCAGAAATTACTAAAAATAGTAAATAGTTACAGGAATCAATATAAGTAGTAAGTTCATAAGTTACCATAATAGTAATTTTGGAATAACAAGAAAACTTAAAACCTATTCTTAAGACACCTAAAAATAAATTAAAAACAAGACATCTAGAAACCAATATCCTATCATCCAAAAATTCTGCAATTGGGAACTGAATTATTTCCCCATGGATTCTTTCCTTGCTTTCATATCCGAAACAACTTAGAATCCTTTATAGATTTTTCCCTCCCTCTACACCAATGCCATCTTTCAAATATAAAAAGCATCTCATTTTCTGTCTCAACTTCTAGGCTGCATTGAGATTCCTTCTACAGTTCAACTTTGGCTTTGAGGAATTCTTTGGAGGGTGTTTTCCTTGATCCCAATAATCCAAATGGTAGAATTTGGATTCCTAAGCCCTTGGGTGTTTTCTCTTATGCTTCCTTCTAAACTTTTGTCTCTTATCAGACTTATCTTGTGAATCTCCTCTTCCCTTCTAATTTCAACTCCATTCTCTAGCAGGCTTTTCTTGCAATACCTTGTGAAATGGTGGTGCATGTAAAGTGATTGATCCTCAATGTGTGGTGATTTTGTGGTGGTTTGTGGTGATATCTTGTGGTGTGTGATGCTTCCCTAGTGTTTCAAGTAGAAGTGTGGCGATTTTTTTTTTTGGTGTTTTTCCTAAGTGAAAAGTGTGCTACAGTAGGTGTAAACAACTGTAATGACAGTTTGCTCAAGTGATAAATCAATGATTTCTTTCTCTCACTCATGGCTTCATCAAGTGGTAATACTAAACCTACAGTAGTTGTGCAATCAGACCCCATGAATTCACAGTAAGACATGCTGCGGGAGATGGAAGTTAAGACATGTTGGATTAAAAGATCTGCTAATTCCCTAGCTGACGGTTTAGCTAAACAAGGGGCAGAAAGGGATTCATTGTTTTGGGCTAAGCTGTAACATTAGTGTCTTTGTATTTTCTTTTTTCCGTTCTTGAAGCTCTTTGTGACTCTTGGAAGATAAGTGTGTTTGTCTTCCACTTGTNTGTAACATTAGTGTCTTTGTATTTTCTTTTTTCCGTTCTTGAAGCTCTTTGTGACTCTTGGAAGATAAGTGTGTTTGTCTTCCACTTGTAAATTTTCTACTGATGAATTAATGAAAGTGTTATTGATCAAAAAAAAAAAAATTCACAGTAACCCATGGTGAAACTCAATGGTACTAATTATATACCATGGGCCAAGTCGGTTTAGAATCTCTCATTGTAAGAGGTGAGTTGAAGTATATCAAGGAGGGCCCATTGAAAAGTGGATTGGAAGGTACAATGAACGGGGTACAAGAGAATGCTCAAATTATGACTTTTCATTGGAATAGTATAGAGAACCATATCAGTGTGAACCTCATGTTTTTTGACATGGAAAAGGAGATTTGGAACCATCCCAAGAAGTTATATTCCGAACAAGATGATGTCACAAGAATATACCAGCTGTACCAAGATTATTTTTCCCTACAAAAGGGGATAAAAGTGTTGAAGAATATTATACTTCCTTGAAAAGCTTAAGGAATGAACTTAATGTTTATCAGCCCCTATTCATTTATTTGAAAATACAACTGGAACAAAGGGAACATCTAGATGTTGCAAGGTTTTACTCAGGGTTGAGGTCTGAATTTGAACTAGTGGAGGCCCCAATCTTAGGTAGCGCTGACCTTCCATCTTTGTTTGAGGTTTTCTCCTGCATAAGGAAAGCCTCAACTCCACATAGTGATTATGTTCCATCTTCAGAGAGATCAGTCCTGGTATCTTCCAGAGGAGGTTTTGCAAGCAGAGGTATGCACGGTAGACGTGGAGATGGTTGAGAGGCTTTGGTTGTGGGCCTTGAGGTGGCTGTGGTGGTGGTAAAGAGGTAGGAGGTGCAAGAGGTGGTGATGGTCATAGTGGTAGCTGTAGCTTAACTCGTGAGTGCTCACATTGTGGCTAAGGGCACAGTTAATTTTTGTTATGATCTTTATGGTCCTCTATCCTCTTGGGCCAACCATGCTGTGGTGCAAGATGATTTTGGGAGATATGGTATGGCTGAGGACACTCCTGCTTCAAGTGTTGGCAAGGCCAAAGAAACAATCTCTATCTTACATGAAGAGTATGAAGGGGCTTCACTAGTATGCTTCTTCCAGTACCACCACTAGTACACTTGTGAAGTCAGGTACAACCTACCTTGTTTCTAGTTCTACACCTTCACCTTGGGTAATTGATTATGGAGTCTCTGACCATATGACTAGCTCCTCAGATATCTTTGTATCTTTGTTTCTTGCTTCTACACCTAGGGGTGGCCATGAGCCAAGATTTTTATGAGCTATTCGAACTTGGCTCGTGAAAAGCTTGATTCGGCTCAGTCTAAACCGAGCTTCGAGCCGAGCTTGAGCCCAATATATAGACTCATTTACTAGTCGAGCCGAACATGAGCCTAATAAAGCCCAGCTCGTGAGGCTCATGCATAATACATGCATAATACATACATGTATATCCACCACCAGAGTCTTTGTTGTTGACAAATCCACCACCCTTAGATCTTGATCTTCCTATTGCTCTTCATATAAGGGTAAGTGTGCTTGCATAGATCATCATCTTTCTCGGTATGTCTATTTTGCTCACTTATCTCCTTCACACCAGTGGTTAATCTCCTTTTTATCTTCTATTTCTCTACTGTGTTCTATACTGGAAGCCCTCTCATCTCTTGATTGATGAAGGCAATGGATGACGGATTTCATGCTCTTCAATCCAACAATACTTGGGATCTTATTTCCATACCTCCTAGGAATGGATTATTTAGAGACTCTCACTAGTGGAAAAGATAGGCTTTGTATAGGTACTCATCTCCTTACCTGCCCATTTTGATTGGCCCTTGTTTCAGCTTGATGTCAAAAATAATTTCCTCTATGGTGATCTTTAGGAGGTGTATATGGAGCAACCTCATAGGTATGTTGCTTAGGGGGAGTCATGAAAGGTATGACAGTTGGCTATCTATGCGCTCAAGCAATCACTATGAGCATTGGTCACTTTAGTAGTATGGCACAAGATTTTGGTTTAAAACAATGCAGTGTTGATTGCTTCGTGTTTAGCATGGATTCTTCATCTGGGAAAATATCCTAGCAGTTTATCTTGATGATATTGTTCTTATTGGCAATGACACACATGGAATTAGTGAGTTTAAATAATTCCTACAGCAACATTTTCAAACTAAGGATCTGGGAACCTTAATCTAAGAATTGAGATAGCCCGATCGAAGTGGGGAATTTCTTTGTCTCAACGAAAGTATGTTTAAGACATGTTAGATGAAACTAGATTATTGGGATCCAATCTAGTGGAATCTCCCAATGGATACCAATGTGAAGATGACTGATAGTTAGGGGAGCCATTAGAAGACCTTGCAAGATAGAAAAACTAGTAGGCAAGCTAATCTATCTCACTATCACTAGGCTTGACATTTCCTTTAGGCTATGTTTGGTTTGAAGGAAAAGCTAAGGAAAGATAGGGAAAGGTAGAGAACCCTATAAAAGGTTTGTAAAGGTTTCCCTACCTTTCCCTACCTTTCCCTTCCTTTCCCTACTTTTTCCTTCAAACCAAACACAGCCTTAGTGTTGGAGTCCTTGGTCAATTCATACAAAATCCTACAATTGATCATTAGGATGGTGTTATGAGGGTGTTGAAGTTTTAAAGGGTGATCTTGGTAGTGGGTTGTTGTATAAGAAGGGGGAGTTATCCCTAAATGGTATTCAAATGTAGATTGGGCACGGTCTCCAATAGACACAAAGTCTACTATAGGTTATTGTACCTTCTTGTGTGGGAACCTTGTCACTTGGAAGTGCAAGAAGTAGTGTGGTTGCTAGAAGTAGTGTTGAAGCTAAATATAGGGAAACGACCCATACCTATGACTAGGGGTGTCAATGCACTGGTTTTGGGTTGGACCCTGTCCAAATCAAAATCAATTTGGACAGATTGGACAGACCAATAAGACATATTGAATTGGACTAGTCCAAACTTGATAGTCCAAAATATTTATTGGATTGGATTGKACTTGGTCCATTTGTAATGGATTTATATTGGATTGGATCGGGTTGAACCAATATCCAGTCTATTGATAGAAGACAAGAACATAGGTGTTAATGGACCAGCTTTGGATTGAAACGGGTCTAAATTAAAACCAATTTGAACAGATTGGACGGTCCAAGCATTGAATTGAACCAATCCAAAATGGTCCAAAGTTCATCAGGCTGGATTGGACCTAATCCATTAATAATGGACGCATATTGGTTTGGTTGAAGCATCTTCTTCAAGAAATGAATATTCCAGTTTGTCAGCTCATTAAATTGTTCTATCACAACCAATCCGCAACACATGTTGCCTCAATCCAATGTTTCATGAAAGAACTAAACATATATTGAAGTTGATTGTTATTTTGTGAGAGAGAAGGTGGCAAATGGAGATATTGTTTTTTTTTTATGAATAATAATAAGTTTATTGATTCAGAAGCAAATTAGAGTGAATTCATACATCATCCCAACGAGAGGCGCGAGCTGCAGCCCCTCCTTGAAACTTACAAGTAAACTAGGAAAGAAAAACAAGAATCACAACTGAGCCCAAAATAATTCTTCCCTATTTACCCCTTGCTTAGCTAACACATCTGACA